>JBAMBO010003410.1:0-163889 GCA_037044535.1 Lordiphosa magnipectinata
GATTCCACCCTAAGGATCTTTCTAAAAGGGAAATCTAAATTTTAAAAACACGCAATCTCAAGCTAAAACAGCGAATCTCACTAACAAAACAAAACAGTACAAATATTTTTTTTTTTATAGATTCCATCGCGAGGAAACTATAAGCTATAAGTTGGATAGCGATGCGACTGCTGTGGGCAGCATTGCCAGCTCCAGCGGTGTGGGCGTGGCTGTCAAATGTGAACGCCAGCGGAGGATTTTGAATTTACGGCAAATAAAACCATAATTTTGTATGAAAACTAAAAATATATTTTCAAATTTTTAGCATTGTCACTTGAGAGCTAAAATGATGGCACAGCCCGAATCCATGATTTGCAGATACCCCGAGCCACCGTCCTGGAGACGAAAGCAGCATTCCTACAAAGAAATGCATATTCAACCAACTTTGAATCAAGCAACAAAAGTGCTACTACCCCCCATGTTGTCGCATATCTGGGCATTCGTCAGGGCCGCATGAAGCACTATATACTCCACAAACTGCTTCAGCTGACCCACACTGTAGGCCGACGAAACCAATCTCTTGTACAAACTTCTCCAAACGATTACAGTTGCCCGAACGGCAGACTTCCAAATAATCCTTCAAGTAGTAGTCCGCTATTATGTCCGACATCTCAAACAGATCAGCCTTGTTGACGGCATGCTCGACCACCTTAAGACGATGGCAGGACGCATATCATCTCCCAATATCCGTAAAATAGACTTGTAGGCCTCCTCCTAGATCTGCACCTGCTCCAAATGTGTCTCAAACGGGCAATAATTTGATCCTTGCCCAACGCCTTGAACCGGAATTTGATGCCGCTACCGCCATCAACATACATATCTGTGTTCCTGTTGCGCAGCTTAATTAAACTATTTTTGGCAAAACAAAACCACTTTCAATTTTTTTTTGTAAACAAAACAAAACAGCTGACCACCAGTGTGGCCGTTTCTGTATTTGGTCTCTTTGGCTTATATATGGGCTCACTAATAATTTATGAGGATGCTAAATTTGTTAAATGCACTATGACATTCCAAATGTCGGCCTCCTTGCTTTGTCAAATATGTAATACGCTGTTTACACTGTGGTCGTACGACCTTTTTTGCTATTTTTTGCCTGAGTCTGTTCGTCCGACCATACAAAATTATGGCAGTTGACTTTGAAGTTGGGACGGGAAAAAAAAACAGTGCTGCCAGACCGTATTTATCCCAAAATTGTGTCAGCCTTGTGCAATGTTTATCGATAACTATCGGAATATGCACCCGCGTGCATTCAAAAAAAATTCTTTAAATTTGTCAGTAGTTGCTTTGGGCTCGTCAGCCTGCCAAAAACACCCGAAACTTTAATTGAAATGAAAAATACAATAGATTAGCTAATGGGTATTATGGTTGTTACATGCAACCACAAAGCTCTTAGAATAGGCTTTGATTGATAATATGCTAATTGGTAGTCACATAGCTGGTGGCTAATGTGATGCAGTCCTAGATTTCAATTCGCCGCCCTGGGTACTCGTCATAGCCGTGACCATGGCTGTTGTCACCTTTGTCACCTTTGGCTTAATATCCATGGATTTTGCAGTACCGACTCATGCTCCTCATCCGACTCGATGGACTCACGCATTAGCTGCAAAGGCGTCAACAGCTGGCGTAGATATCACAGGTTTCATTCACATAGCGATTTAACACATCCGGCTTATAGGCATAAACATGATGGCCATCCGTCTTCAGGGACACTATAGTACACGTATAGAACACGTATACGTGTTAAATATTGTTTGTAAAAATGTTCAAAATATTGCTTAAATGTATTGTTATAGTTGGTGAATTGTTCCTTGTAGTGTCCCTGAAGACAAATGCCGATGTGCATCCGAAATATATTGGAAACAAATCAACATATGAGTTTGCTTCTTGAACTCGAGCCAGCAAGCATCACACTCTTACAATTAGAAAGGTCGCTAACCAACAACTTCACTGAGAAAAAACTATCCGATGTTTGCCAGAAATCTCTAGAGATTTTGTGGACAGTTGTTTTTGAAAACAACCAATCCAAATGTCTGAGATTTCATTTTTCGGAGTTAGATTCGGAGTTGCATGCAAAACAGCTGACAAAAACAGCTGACTGTTAGTTTTTGCATTAGGGCTGCCACGACAGTGTTGTAGGCTTCAAAATAGTTCAAATTAATATCGGATTCAAATTTTATTTGGTAATTTCTAGGCCAAATGCTGCAAGTGGTTGTGGTATGCACTGAGTTCCAAATTATAAATTATTTTTAAGCCATTAGTACTCAATTGTATCGGAAAAAAATTGAACAGAACGCTGACCTGCCAAAAAACTATTTTGTATTGACAACCCAGTTGCTCACAAGTGAGTGGAGTGCACAAATATAAATTCAAAAATGCCCGCGGCTGCATTAATTGTTTGGATATAGCTGGGACAAGGCCGTTGGCGAGGGCGACATAATCGTAAAAAGAGTTTCAGAAATGATGTAATCCACTTGTAATTTCTGACAAAGCGTGAGCAACTTTTCTGCCGCGATATCCGACTGTTTTCCATATGGCATTACTGCCTCTTCCGCCGGAGCTCTATGTTTCCCACATAAAAACTTCCTAAAATTTAAAAAGATCAAAATAAATGTAACAAGTAAACTTAAAAATTTCACCGCTGGCAACTTGTCTTCCATTTCGTAGTTTGAAATTCTCGCCGATTGAATTTATCGATAGGTTTGATTCGATACTTCATTGAATTAACCTTTTAAATCATATTTTAATAAACTGCTAAATTATCCACATAATCTTGTTAAATTTATACTTCATTTAGGTGAACAAACTTTTAATTTTGAAAAGAAAATTAAAACACCGAAAATGTTATTGTCATAAATGGAATAAGTTGGCAGGTTTGCTCATTGTTGCTTTCTGCTGCTCTCTGACATTTGCATTGTTTTGGTGGACAATATTTTAAAATTAACTTTTATTACTTAAAACCCATGAAATCTTTAATAATATTAATGCAATTCGATCAGTTAAGCATTCACGAATTGGTCCTCATTATTATATTTGACACAAATCTCTTTATTGGCAAAACATAGACCAAATATCGGCACAAAATTCGCAACATTTGAAAACAACCAAAAGAGGTTTCAGGAACACCGACAATTGCTTTTGGGTTGTTAGAGGTTTGTAGAACACGGCCGTATATATACAATTTAGCAACAATTACTTAATATTATTAAATAATTTAAAAACGTATTAAGCAATGAGTTAAACAGTTACAGTAAAATACTTTTCAGCAATATCAACCAGACTCCTGTCAGATAAATCAAACCTCAGAAATCAAGTTTTTAAAAATACTTTTTTCCATTTTTTCGTTTTTGACGATGATTTAAATTGTTTATAAAATTAACAAAAATATTTTTTGCAAAATTGAAAATTTCGTTTTGGTGGAAGTGTCGAGATCTAATTTCGGATTTTTTTTATTGATATCAAAAATGGTAAATTTTCCGACTGTCTGTCCGTGTGAACGAAGAGTTCTCAGAGTAGGTAAGAGATAGAGCCATTAAATGGCTCGCACAACATACAAAAAATATTAATAACCAACCAGCAGTTGAGATTCAAAAAGGTATAGGATATTTTGTTCAAATAGGGCGCCTTACTTTAAATGTCGATAATTATCGAGAAAGTATCGAGCAAACTGAGCGAGCTCGATATGACATTGGCTCGCATTGCGTGAGCTAAAGACAGAGCGGACTCTATAAAAGATGGACTGGCACTCCAGAGACTTCAGTTTTCATTCGAAGCTCAAAGGGTAAAGACCTAAGGGATTTTGTAGTCCCTTGCTTGCATAAGCTACAGAAAATTATTTATTCTTTGTTTTTTTAAATTATATTTTAAATTAAATCGTAAAATATAATTGTACTTCTACTTCTACTTCTACATCTGAACTATTCTATTTTTCTTTTTTTTTTTTGCACTTACCATCTTGTTTTTCCTCTTGTCAAGCTTCCCCTCCAGCTCCAGACGCTGATCCTTTAATTTCTGATCGAAGCGTCTCGCCTCCTCTTTGGCCTCGACATATTTCGCCTGTAGTATTTGGCAATCCAATTCCATTTTCTGTTTCATGCTCTTCTACTCGTTTGGTTTCTCTTGTACATCCTTTAGCTGTTGCTCCAATTTAGAGGTTTAAGTTGCATCTCCAATTACTGTGTATTGGCTAGTTCCTGTTTAAGTTCGGTTTGTAGATCACACAACTGCTGCCTCATCTGATCTTAAGCCTCAGAGTGCAATCCAATTTGCATCTCCAATTCTTGTTTTTTTTTTTGGTGCGTTCCTGATTGAGTTCCTATTAAAATTCCTTGATCTTTAGTGCCATCAGATCTCCAGCCGAAGCGTACAGTTCACTTTGATTCTTAAGTTCGCTGCCCGTCTTTTCCGACCTTTGAAGCTAAACACTTCAGTCAGTGAGACGCTTCTTCTGTTGTTCGATTTCAAAATTGAGGCCACCGATTTTGTGATTGTGATTAGCTTTGGTTTCATCCGCGTTGATAAGCTGTTCATTGAGCGCTCGCATCTTCTTTTCTTGAGCATCACGCACCTTTCCGAGCTTGCCAATGCGGTCATGCGCCGTTGCGCGATCTAGGCGCAATCCTTGGGAATCCATTGCTTGAACTCCTTATCTTGCAGCCAGGCATCACGAAAATGTTGCTTATAAAGTTTTGGCAATTTAACCCAATTACAAAACACAGCAAAAGAGTGATCGAACCCTTTCAAGTTGTTCATATAATCGAAACACTGAGTCAAATAGAAGTTCCGATATATTTGTGAACCACAATTAATCGTAATTTGTGCATTCAATTGCACAAAGGATTAAAAAATAAATAACAAATTCTCAGAAAAAAAACAAAATTGATAGTTTTGTAATAAAGTTGCTAAAATTGTTAGAGAAAAATTAAGAGTTGCTAGATTTGTGGCAGATAGCATTTAAAAAACAAAAGTTGCAAATTATTTTAAAAGTTGCTAGATTTAGCAAATTAGTTGTAGTTGCAAATAAATTGCGAAATCTAGCAACTTTTAAAAAAATGTGCAACTTTTTTTTTTTAAATGCTATTTGCCTCAAATCTAGCAATTTCTAATTTTTCTCTAGCAATTTTAGCAACTTTATTACAAAACTAGCAATTTTTTAATTTTCTTTAGCATTTTTTACTTTTTTTCATACTTTGTGCAATTGACTGCACAAATTACGATTAATTGTGGTTCACAAAGATATCGGAAGTTCTATCTGACTCAGTGGTTCGATTATATGAACAACTTGAAAGTGTTCGCTCACTCTTTTGTTGTGTTTTGTGATTGGGTTAAGTTGCCAAAAATTTATAAGCAACATTTTCGTGATGCCTGGCTGCAAGATAAGAAGTTCAAGCAATGGATTCCCAAGGATTGCGCCTAGATCGCGCAACGGCGCATGACCGCATTGGCAAGCTCGAAAAGGTGCGTGATGCTCAAGAAAAGAAGATGCGAGCGCTCAATGAACAGCCAACCAACGCGGATGAATCCAAAGCTAATCTCAATCACAAGATCGGTGGCCTCAATTTTGACATCGAACAACAGAAGAAGCGTCTCACTGATTTAAGTGCTCGGCTTCAAAGGTCGGAAAAGACAGGCAGCGAACTTAAGAAGCAAAGTGAACTGTACGCTTCGGCTGGAGATCTGATGGCACTAAAGATCAAGGAATTTTAACAGGAACTCAATCAGGAACGCACCAAAAAAATTAAAAAGAATTGGAGATGCAAATTGGATTGCACTATGAGGCTTAAGATCAGATGTGGCAGCAGTTGTGTGATTTACAAACCGAACTTAAACAGGAACTAGCCAATACACAGCAATTGGAGATGCAACTTAAATCTCTAAATTGGAGCAACAGCTAAGAGATGTACAAGAGAAACCAAATGAGTAGAAGAGCATGAAACAGAAAATGGAATTGGATTGCCAAATACTGCAGGCAAAGTATGTCGAGGCCAAAGAGGAGGCGAGACGCTTCGATCAGAAACTAAAGGATCAGCGTCTGGAGCTGGAGGGGAAGCTTGACAAGATGAAAAACAAGGTGTTAAATGCAAAAAATAAAAAAAAATCGATTAGATGTTGTAGAAGTAAAAGTAGAATTATATTTTACGATTTAATTTAAAATATAATTTAAAAAAAACAAAGAATAAATAATTTTCGAGCCAATGTCATATCGAGCTCGCTCAGTTTGCTCGATACTTTTTCGATAATAATCGATATTTTTAGTTAGGCGCCTTACTTGAACAAAATGTTCGTAACCTTTTTGAATCTCAACTGCTGGTTGGCTATTAATTTTTTGTATGTTGTGCGAGAGATTTTATGGCGCATCACAATGTTAAACCTCTATCTCTCCATCCCTTTGATCTTTTCTTTCATTTGGACAGACGCTGATCAAGAATATATATACATTATAGGGTACTTAATGTGTACCTTTGGTACAGAGTATAAAAACAAGAAAGAAAATTCAATGGCGCACTGTGGCGGGAGATTACACCAGACAGCAGCTGGCTCAATTGACACTACAGCTAAATACTCACCCAAGGATATCTAGACCAGTCTATCAAGGGGCCTTATTCGTTTGCTATCTCTTTCTAGCATATGTTTCTGAGAGCAGCTGTCATCTGTCTCAGAGAGCCAAAAGAGCAAGTTGAAAACAAGTAAGAGTGCTGCAGTCGAGTACCCCGACTGCCAAATACCCTGTACCAATTAATGATGTTATTTTCGCTCGAATCTCATAGCCTATTTCCACCAAACAAATGAAGTATCATTTATTGAAATGACAAGAAATTAAGATAATTATATCATTTTTTCCATACGATTTTCCTTTTCATTTTGCACTTCATTTCTGTTCTCGTTCCTGTGACACACGAGTTCTGTGACAAGGCATTGCGCTGTGCCACTGTGACCCTAAAATGTGACACACTGTGCCTCAATGTAGACTCAGCATTAAACACTTCGTAGGCTGAGTGCCATACAGCATCGATTACAATCCAGTACACTTTTACATTAGCATGGCCGCTTTGTGGACTGCTAGCTTTCAAAACCTCTTTACTTGTACTCGACAAGTGGGCGATATCCGAACGCTTTTCGGAGGTCCACTGCAACTGCATAAACCTATTTAAGAAATATAATCGACGGTGTGCATGGGCCGGCCATTAAACGATACATATATGTAGTATGCGCTGTTGTAATGTAGATACTTAACGACGTAGTGCACTATGGAGTAAAAGGTTTATAGACTCGTAATTCGGTTGAAGCACTGACCCTTCTGCGGCATACTCAACAATATCAGCGGTCTCACAGAAATCTTTTCCAACCAAATTCCAACCCAAAACCAATTCTCGGTGTCACAGAAATCTCTTTCGGTTGGTTTCAAATCTCTCGTGTTTTGTCAGGAGATTTAGCAAAATTCACCGCCCAAACAATTTTGACAAGTAAAATTAGTTTTGGAAATGTAAACAACATTATTTTTCTGGATATGTTGTATCAAATTAATAAAATATTTAATTAGTTTAAACATTGAAATTTGCTTTTAAATTATTATTCGCAAAACGAACCAAAGTCTTTCATATTATGTGACAGTCAGCTGACTAAAGGCTGGCAAGTTACACTTCATGAGTGACGCGAACACATTTTTAAATTTCGCATTTTATTTTTGAAGAATATGAAATATATATATAAATTTTAATTATAATTTCAAAAATGCATCATAAAACATATAACGCAATCAATAAATATCACTTGAACATCAAATTACCCTTTAACTAAAACAAGGGAAATTTTTTTTAAGTGAGATGCAGCCCTGTTTTTAGAGATGATAGTTCAATTGGAACAGCTTCTGTTCTAACTAGATTTTCAAATAAGAAAATGAAATCTCTTGAAGTTCTGTGACACCCAGGAATTTTTCTAGCTATTTGCAAACCAACCGAAGATGAAATCTCTAGAGATTCCTGTGACACCGCTGTATGTGACCGTTTTACATAAACACACATACACTGATATGAACCATGAACATTTACATATGTGTGAAATTATCGAAACTCTAATCGTATACATATCGAATCTAGAGATGGGCTTGTTCTTGTCGTGTCTATTCTTTAAAGCCCGGGCCAGCACGAGAAAAGCCCGAATTTGATTTTCAGGCACGGAGCCCGACATTTTTATACCGAGCCCATCTCGAATCTTCACCTTCTTTTTGGGTCAACTATTAAATCTTCACATTAATCTTGGTATGGAGATAATTGCGAAATCTCTGCACATTATTTCGTCTATAGCAAGTGCGAAATAATGCACTCATCTCTAATTGTTTTGTTTGCAAATTTGACTTGGCGGGAAAACTTAATTTAATGAACAGCGAAAACTTGTGGTGGCCTCTAATGATGCAATAGTTGCTACAATAGCTTTCTGTGATTTGTAAGAAGCGGTAGTGAATGCAATTAGGGGTCGACAGTGTTTTGTTAATCCTTATTTGTAGTAAATATCTAAGAGTTGGCAGATATAAATCGTAAATTGCGAATAATTAAGTGATTGTGGGTCCATCGTGACCTTTATTTGTAAAAGGCAAAAGGTGCACTGTGTCTGGCAAACGCGAAATTGATGGAGCTTACTCAACTACTGATCAGCGTCTATCTGAGATGTGTTTGTTTCCACCCTTGGCGTGCTTAGCACTCCGGCAGCGTAAGCTGTGCTTCAATGAAGCTCAAGCCGCATTGCAATTATCCAATAGAAAAGCAATCAATTATACATAAAATAATTAAATTCCATAATTAGTTTACTTACCAACTTGCCCAAACGCTTTTATTTATTTTTTTCTTGTATCGGTTTTCACACTTATTCAATCGAATTTACCGCGCCACATATGAATGCCAAAAATATAGTTTACATATATTTCACACCTTCGAAATAATCACTTATCGATAGACTATCTCTTGACACGTTCGATCGATGTGAGTATTTCGCGCTTGAGCTCCAGACCAACTCACGAAACAGCAACCTGCGAAATCCAACACCAATCACCAAGCGGTATGAGATATACTTTACTGCCTATTCTCATACCAACCAAACATACTGAAAAAACTTCATAAAATTCAGTGGAGCCGTTTCGGAGGTGTGCGACCAACCACTAACATCAGAAAATTGTCTGTAACTACGTTTAAACTACGTTTAAACCATGATATGGGTCCGAAAGTGCGTGCATAAACACTTGACTATAAAACAGGCGGCACAACCAATTCAAACCCCAACCCAAACCAAACCCAAATTATTTGAATTTATCACAGTTGTTATTTCGACTTCGATAAGAGTTGAAATGCAGCAACAAAAATCAAGTTTTAAATAAAATCTTAGAAGATTCACATAAACGGTGAAAAAGTAGTTAAGGTTATTAAAAAAGTTGTGAAAAAAAAGTTTGAGTAATGGAAATATGCTCCGGTACGAACAACGCAAATCGGTCAACAATTCCATAAGTAAACTAAGTCACGAAACAAAGCCTTAGATCTTTTTGGCAGTTTTAAGGATTCTGTTGCCTTTGTTACTTTTAATTTCCTTTCCTTTTTCAATTCCATTTCTTGCATAACATTATTTTGCAGTTTTCTTTCAAACTTTCCATTTTCCATTTCAAACGACGAAACCCCTTCTTTGAATCCCTTTCATCTGGGTAATTAGATAATTCTTTTCCATTCGTCCCATATCATGTGAAGCAATACAAAATCCAAGGGCAGGCAATTGCCTAAGACAAATTAGAACCCTTCACTGAAAAACTCAAACTATGCATTTGCATGGGATAACAACTTTGCATGCATTTTTATACACATCAAACAAGTTTTAAGCTTTTTATTCTCTTGACTGTTTTTTTTGTCTTGTTTTTGCCAGGCCATTTGAAAACGGAAACCTTTGTCATTATGTACCTACAGCTGAAAATGTCAAAAGCAAAACAAAAAATACTGAAAAAATGTGAATAAAAACGAAAGAGGGAATGCTTTATATGTTTGCAACAAAACTCACTAATTTTCTTTTATGTGGAGACAAAACAGACAGAAACACGAGCAGCACAAAAAAGCCAAACGCTGTGTGGGTGTGTGTGGGTGTGGGGGTGTGTAGTCTAGTGGAAAAGAAAAAGATGGCTTGCAGTGACACGAAATCAGTGGGAAAACGGCACCAACAACAACAACAACAAGAACAAATGGCCAAACGGGAAACACAAACAAATGTCAGTCAACAATTTTTATGAGTCTGACAAAAGTGAATTATACGAATGGACCCAGGGACACCGCCTCTTTTTCTAACGCAATTTATCTATGTTAAGCGACAACGGCGACCGGACTCAGTCACCCCCACAGTCCCCCCCTTTCCCGGAAAAGTGTAGAATTTTAGCTGCACTTTGTCGTTGTTTTTGTTGTTGTTCTTGGGCTGCATTTAATTCTCGTTTTTTGCATTCATTTTTTTTGGGTTTGCTAGAAATGAATTACAATACACAACTCCTTTCGGCCACAGGATCCGAAAAAGCTTTGACTCATAATTTTCACTTGGTTCTGTTGTTCTTGTTGTTGTTGCTGTTCGGCAGTCTTACATAAGAAAAGGACACTCAAGTCTCCCATGCGGGTGGACTTTTTATTTATGCTTTTAATTTCCTTTTGTTTTCATTGTGTTACATTTGTATGCGATGTTGTTGCTCGTTTTTGTTGGCCAATATTTGAGAAGTTTGTCAATGTCTCTGCATTTTGGGGTTTGACCATTTTTGGTTTGTTTTATTGAGTGAAATTTCTTCGAACGAGTTTCGGTCATCGAAGAAACCAAAAAATTAGTCTTCGTTATGGTTTTTGTTTGAAAGGAAATGAGTTTTTTTTTTTTTTTTTTTTAGATTGGCCACAATGATAAAGAGGTCCACACATTGACCCAGTTGGAGAGACATTTGCAAGTCATAAATTGTTGAGCAAATATATTTGCACGGATTTTTCTTTATACTCTGAGGGAACCATTGCATATTTTAAATTATTACAATGACATTTGATTTTATTATACTATTTTATATTTGTATTTAAATCCAACATTTAGCACTTTGAGTTGAGTAAAATCATATTTAAACACCAAATTTCAATTGCCTTTTTTATATTGACCATGCACGGAATTGGAACTTGAGAATTACAAGTGGTCTCATATGTGCGATATGCAAGAAATTCATTGGTGAATACTTTTAGGCAAACGGTTTCAATTCAATATAAGTAGTATCTTAGGCGTGTAGCAGAAAGCGTGAGGCGGCATTCCAATCGTGTTCAGTTGATCCCAGAGTTGGACTCTCAGAGTAAGTAAAAAGTAACAAGTATTACACTAGGCAACAAGATCAAGTATATTGAAGCGTAGGTGGTGATTCTAGATGATTTTCGTGCGCTGAACACGAATCTGTTATCAGAAATGAAAATGAAAGATATGAAATGAAATAAGGGGCAGCAACAATAAATTCGATTTTTTTCTGAAAACGTTTACAATTACTAACGAGAGCGTAAGTTAAAGTCGGCTCTAACCGACTTCGATATACCCGTTACTCATGGAAACAAATGTTTATTAGCCTTCCTGTATGCCTGAGGTCAATTACTAAATCCAACATAAATGACTCCAAATTCATCACGATAAACAGATCAGACAACAAAACTTTTGAAAACGTCGGTCAAGCCCGACTATTACATACTCTGCACCCTTAATGTCGCAGCTCGAATTTGGTCACGAGTCAAACGGCCAGTTAACACACAACGCACAACGCAGTGCGCTCTCTGAGTCTCTCTCTCTCTCTCTCTCTCTCTCTCGCTCTCTTACTAAGATTGCTGCTGAACGCAGTGCTTAGGTTATGGGTGGGGTGGGTGGTTGGTGTTAACTGACCGTTTTTTGCTCATAACTTGAGTATCGTTCATCCGATCTTTATCATTCCTTCAGCAAATCGATAAATAATTTTGAGTACTAGATATCTCTAGAAAGTACCAACCATCTATCATCAAGACTGTAGGAGATATGACGTTTTTTCCAAATTGGGGGGGCGTGAGGGGGCATGGCAAAAATTGAAAATAAACTTGATCTGCGTGCAGACAATAGGAGTCTACATTTCAAATTTGGTTGCTCTAGCTCTTCTAGTCTCTGAGATCTAGGTGTTCATACAGACAGACGGACGGACAGACGGACAGACGGACATGGCTATATCGAATCGGCTGTTGATGCTGATCAAGAATATATATACTTTATATGGTCGGAAATGATTCCTTCTGCCTGTTACATACATTTGCACGACTTTAGTATACCCTTTTACTCTACGAGTAACGGGTATAAAAATGGTATATCTTTATTGAAAAAAATCGTAGAAATGTTTGGGATAGTTAATTTCAAAGTTAAGGTGTAGTACTTTACTATACTATCAAAGAGAGTTAAAACAAAATTATAGGTTCCCCACAAAGCGCGTCTAAAAAGGCTTAAAATAGGCTTTTTTAGGCACAAATTATCTAGTATCAAGTTCATTATTTCGAAAATATTAAAATGATGTATCGAGAATATAAAATTGATACTATAACAATTGGTGGCGATGGGAGGAATGAAGGAGGAGGAAGGATTGGACTAGGAGGACGCAGCAGAAGGGTCTAAAGGTAAAATTATATTTGTTCTTACATGGCAATAACATTCATTTTGCAATTTCTCAAAAGTTGCGGTTAGGTACCGGCCGGTCAAATTTGCCGGCCGGAATTACCAGAGGTTAAGTCTTTTGGTTTTCTCAAAGAGACTTACCGGCAGGTTCACCCGATAACGATTAATTACTATCGCTGCAAAAGTGTGACCTGACACTCGACAAAACAGCTGAGTTTGTTTTGTTTTTTTTTTTTAATGCTATTGTTGTTGCTGTTAATCATTTAGCAAGAAAAGTTGATCTAAATTACTAGCGAAAATGAATCGAGGTGAAGCATCGAAAAGACCAAGAGGGAAAAACTTTTCTGTGGCTGAGGAACATTTGCTGCTGGATCTTGTTGAATCAAACAAATATATTTTGGAGAACAAGAAGAGTGATGTGGTTACGTGGAAACAGAAGACCGAAGCGTGGCAAAGACTTCGAGATCAGTTTGCTGCTCAAGCCGGAATACATCGCCCTTGGAAAGCCTTACGGGAGAAGTATGAGAACTTAAAAAAACGGTAGCGTAAAGAATTCGCAGCTGAGAAGCGAGAGACTTATTGCACTGGTGACGGCGTTCCCAGCACCGCTGAAGTCTCGTCCATTTCCCAAACAATTGGTGGGATGATCCAAATTTCAGCGATTGGATTGGGAAATGAGGTTGACGATGATGGTACGTTTTTATTTATGATAAGTAAACGTTACCAATATTGATAAGACTCCCTACATTTTAGCACATATCAACAAGTCAGTGTCTGTTTCTGATGGTAAGTGTACGCATACACTGAAGTTTGCTTAATTTTCTAATTAAACTTTTTTATTTAAGGTAACAATAATGACAGCATGTCGAACTACCTCAAAGAGTGTGATGTTAGCATGCATCAAGTAAGAGGCCAGTTGGTTTTACTTTAAGAAAAGTAAGCTATATTTTAATACATTTAATTATTTGCAGGATTTTGCTTCTGTTACGGATGGCCAATTTATAGGTTTGGAAGCACCAGCTGACAGTTCCGGACGTCAAACGGAGGCTGAAAGCTCGTCTGCATTCGCGACGTGGAATCCGGCGAAGCTGAAGGAGAAGAAGTCGTAGAAGCTGACGGTCTGCAGACGCAAAAAAACCATGGAGGAAGAAAATTGTTTCTTGTTAAAGCTTCAGGAAGATTTGTATCGCGACGAAAACGTTCGCACTGCTGAAAGGAACAAGGAGGAGACCTTGAGAGCTGCAGAAATCCATAAGGTCTCCATGATGCAGCTGGAAATGGAAGGCATCCGCCTTAAAAATGAGCTCCTTCGAATTGAGCTTTCCGAAAAAAAAACAAACGAGAAGGCCAGGCTAACTTCGTCTGTGCCGAAGTTTTTATACCCTTGCAAATGCAAATGTCACAGTTTAAGAACGCTTACATAAAAATCAAAAAATTTTGTTACTAAAACCTATTTTCCGACAGATAAACGTCTGAAAAAAGTTTTTCTCACTAAGACTCAGTTTCCGACCGATCGGGCCTATGGCAGCCTTAAGATATAGTCACCCGATGTCGATCAACTTTTTCAAATTAGTTTGAAAGCGTTTAATATTAATAATCACCGACCTTAAGAACGATTTACTTAAAAACAAAAAAGTTTTTTTTCACTAAGACCCATTTTCCGACCGATCGGTCCTATGACAGCTATAAGATATAGTCATCCGACTTTGACCAAAATTTGCAAATCTGTTTGAAAGCATATAATATTATTAATGACCGAGTTTAATCACGTTAACATTGAAAACAAAAAAGTTTTTCTCACTAAAACCTATTTTTCGACCTATGGTTCCTATGGCAGCTATAAGATATAGTCATCCGATTTTGACCAAAATTTTCAAATCTGTTTGAAATTATATAATATTATTAATGACCGAGTTTAATCACGTTAACATTGGAAACAAAAAAGTTTTTCTCACTAAAACCCATTTTTCGACCTATGGTTCCTATGGCAGCTATAAGATATAGTCATCCGATTTTGACCAAAATTTGCAAATCTGTTTGAAAGTATATAATATTATTAATGACCGAGTTTAATCACGTTGACATTGAAAACAAAAAAGTTTTTCTCACTAAAACCCATTTTTCGACCGATGGTTCCTATGGCAGCTATAAGATATAGTGATCCGATCCGGTCGGTTCCGACATATTAGCAGCGTGCAGTAAAAAGAAGACTCTGTGCAAAATTTCAGCTCGATAGCTTTAAAACTGAGAGACTAGTTTGCGTAGAAACAGACGGACAGACAGACAGACGGACAGACAGACAGACAGACGGACAGACAGACAGACGGACGGACAAAGCTCAATGAACTCAGCTCGTCCCCCTGATCAAGAATATATATAGTTTATGGGGTCGGAAATGAATATTTCTATGCGTTGCAAACTTCTGGGCAAAATTATAATACCCTTTGCAAGGGTATAAAAATAACTTATTTAGTTTTTAAATACATTAAATTTTTTTTTTATACATAATTAGCTACGCTTTAAAAGAGACTGAAATAATGGAATTCAAAGTCTGAAATAAATAAATATAAATATAAATGAATAAATAAACATTGTTGTATATGAGGAACTCTAGACTCACGTTGAGAAATAATTAGCAATCAAAATTTGCCTGGCTCTTCCAGTGATTTCATTTCTGTCACTACTTCTGGCTTCATCTACATAATCAGCGTCTTCAAATGAGTCAACTATTTCGTTTTCCGAAGGTAGAGGATCATTTTGAAGAATGGCAATGTTGTGCAAAACTCCACAGGCAACAATCACATCCATTGCCGTAAATCGAGATATTCGCATCCCCATTGACAGCACTGGAAATCGCCTTTTCCAAACGCCAAAACAGCGCTCAATCACGTTTCTCGTTCGGATTTGGGATTCATTGTAAAGTTTCTCTGCTTCCGTTGTAGGATTCTGTAGTGGTGTCATCATATAATCAGATGTCTTATACCCACCATCTCCCAAAATGTAGTAGTTTTGGAATTCACCACTGTCCAGCCTAAATTTCAAGCGGCTATTATTAAACACGGTGGTATCGTGTGAAGATCCTGGCCACCTTGCAACCACATTCGTAAACATCAGCCTAGAATCGCACATTGCTTGAACGTTAAATGAAAAGTACCCCTTTCGGTTGCGAAATATTTCGGCACTTTCACCACCAGGTGATTGAATTCGTATATGGGTGCAGTCGATTGCCCCAAGAACCTTTGGAAACTTCGTTATCTCAAAGAAGCCATTAGCTGTTTCCTGGATTCTTTCCACATCCATTGCAATATATTCTCTTGCTAGTAATGCAATAGCAGGACTTGCCGACGGGACGCTGACACCACAGAAGTCACCTGCAGTTATGAGGAAGCTGCCACTTGCATAAAAACGCAGCGCCACCAAAAATTTGGTCTCTGACAACAATGCATGATTCCCGTTAACAATCCGAGACATGAAAATTTGAATGGCAACAGAAGTTAAGGTTTTACCTGTTACTTTGAGAAGACACTTGATTTCTAATCCCAGCAAGAATTATTTTACATGTTGATTTTGTCAACCTGAATCTTTCAACAAATTTGGCGTCATCCAGCTCATTAAAATAATTAGGCCTCTCCCTGTACTCTCTTGCATTATTTATGCGTTGCTCTGTCTCCTCCAGTTCCATTTCCATAGCGTGGATGTAAAAAATTCGTTTATTTATAAACATTTTGTTTTGGCAATTAATAAAGTAAACAAAACAAGTGCTGGACACAGCTGTTTGTCTATCGATAAAAACATCGATAGTTCTATCGCTACTTGCCGGCAGGTTTAAATTTGACCCTATCATGAGGCAGCGGTTAAATTTGCCGCCTGGTTCTCGCTAAAGACAGCATGACACACCCAAATTCGGCTAACTTGCCGGTAAGTTTGACTAACCGGACATTGAGAAATTGGGCCTAAAATGGACATCTTCATTTATAATATTTTCTTCTTAAAGGCCCAATAGCCAAGAAAATCGCATATATTCGCTCTGCGGGCGTTTTATAGACTTTGTGAAACTGGAATTTCGGCAGATATCCAAAGCAGTGGTTCTTTTTTCGGCCAAAGAAAGGAATCGCACCCTTTACATCCCGCCATAGCCGTTCAATGTTTTGTGTGCGGGCCTTGGACTCCGGATTGATAAAGTTCTTAGACTGGTTTACACTCTTGTGTACAAACCCTTCATCCTCTAGGCAATTATAGGCCTTCCAGCAATCCGAAATAATGGTCGTACCATCGGCTATACGCTCTTTAATAATGGGCAAGAGGGTGTTTTTGTCCCTTTTTTGTACAGGAACTATGAAGAAGTTCTTCAAGCCACGGTTGATTCCGCCGAAGACCCATTGGCCTTCTACCAGTCTACCATAGTTATACTTTCGGCGGCCAATTTTTGACTCGTTGATTTCAACCACGTGGCCTGGTCCGCCAATCGCTGGGCCGCTCGAGTAACTCATCCAATCAATGTATACTTCTCTTAGGAAGTTTAGCCAATCTATTATGGTGGTCCGGGACCAACCCATCTCGCTTTTAATGAAAGACACCTCATTGCGAATACATAACAGCGACCAAATCACGTAGCGGCGAAAGCGGAAGGACAGATTATCAGCTGACACATATATCCGCATTTTGGACACAATTTTTCTTGACGGATGACATTATGTTGACATAAGAACTCCATTAACTCATCCGATACACATACTCAAAAAACTTGAGCAAGAATACTTGCACCCCGTACAAACGCCCATTTCTCAGCTTTCACAAATTTGCACGAAATTTATTTTAAATCAAACACATAATTCGAAAAGCACATGCGGTTACACATATTTTGTATGTTCAAAAATGCCAACTTTGAAATTAAATTTCAAATTCAATGCACGTAAATTCTTCATAATTCGCGGGACATCGAAAACATTTTTTTCAAAATTTTAGGCCGTGATGGACCTATACTAAACATTTACCAACAATTTGTATCAGGTTGACACTTTGTATATTAATGGTTTAGTATCAATTTGATACTAGGTCTTATCAATTTGATATTTCTTTTGTGAAGTTTTCAGTATCATTTTAAAACTAGCTTTTATCATTTTAATTTTTTTACATTCTGTACCAAAGGTAAGTACATACATTGAGTATATTAAGTTTGTGAAAAAGTAACAGCCAGCAGGAATCATCTCCGACCCTTTAAACAATATATATTCCTAATCAGCATCAACAGCAGAGTCGATATAGCCATATACGTATGTCCGTCTGTCCTTATGAACGAAGAGTTGATATGAAATAGAGGTTTGACATTGTGACGATCTATTGAATGTCTCGCACAACCAACCAGCAGTTAAGATTCAAAAAGGGTAACGGACATTTTGCTCAAATAGGGCGCCCAGCTCCAAATATGGAAATATGGATATCGAACTCGTTATGACTTTGGCTCGGCATTGCGTGAGCTAAGCACAAAGCGACCGCTATTAAAGACGGCCTTGCACTCCAGAGCAGTGCCGGCCAAATGGAGAGGAAAAAAAGTGAGCTTGTGAGCAAGATAGCTGTCTCCAGACTACAGACGTTTTACTTGCAATTCAGTGTTCAGCTCGCGTTTGCTAGCTATGGCTGGCCGTCTCTGCTCCAGAGACTTCAATTCTCGATTGCAGCTCAAAGCGTGCAGCAGCCAGCATCACGTGCACTCACGGCTCCCACCCGTCCCGAGGAATAAGTAATATAAGTAAGAACTAAGGTCAAATTTCCCAACTGAATAAAGAAATACAGGGAAGACTTGATTGATCCACCACTCTTGTTCTTCATGGGAGGACTAAAGGGAAATTTGTGTACAGCAACCATCAGCTATACAAAAATAAATAAAAGGCGAGCTACACCCCGGCCAAGTATTGTCACAACATTTATGGAATAAAACTTTTTATACTTGCTGGCAGATCAAGTTTATTTTCCATTTTTCACATGCTCCTGCCACTCATGTTATGAGCAAAAGAAAGTTCACTGTAGCAGCGCTGCCTTCTGCTGCTACTGTAGCAGCAAAACTCATACAGAGCATTATCTTTCGTTGGCACTAAGTATTTTACGGTTGGACTTAACCGACTTTCTCACTTGTTGAATATAGGCTGTTGCTGTCAAAATGTGTGCACCTATAGGCACTTTAAAGTCAGATTAATTTAGTCTGAAGTAGAGTGGCAAACTGTAATGATCTTTACTATTTCGTAGTCCCTAGCTTGCATAAGCTACAAAAAAATGATTTATTTTTCTTTTTCTTGATTTCTTTTTTTAATTGGATCGCTTTGATCGTATCGCATACGAATTAGGGTATTTTGTCCAATACGAGACTGGCAATATGAGACATTTGGCGTTGACTTCCTTCCTCCATTTGTAAATGGAAGCGGGTGTAAAAGTGATGTCCAAGATGTTTTTCTATTTCAATATTTCATAATGTCTGTCAAAAGTGTGAGCACCTATAGAACCCTTGAAGTCGGATTAATTTAGATTAAAGTCGACTAGCAAAGTGTAAAGACCTTAGGTATTTTGTAGTGCCTAGCTTGCAAATGCTACAAAAATAATTATTTGTTCTTCTTTTTTCTCTGCTCTTTTTTTTTTTTTGTTTTCTCATCGTTATTATATTAGTCGAATTTTAGACAGACTGAAAATTATTGAATTTACGAGGTGTGAAGGCCAAATGCAAAGCCAAACAAAAATTGACCAGACGCCGCTCAATTTTGAGTGTTGTTAAGTGATAGTCGGTGTTGACGTTGGTTAGAGCGAGACGGCCATTGCCCCAAATGAACGCTGTGAGCTATGCGCAACCGTTCCGTCTATATACTAGTGTCAAATGGAAAGGTGCATTTTCTTATATTTTGGAAATTTTTATTTATTCATCCAAATCTATTTCATCCCATCACAGACTAGGATATCTAGACTCAACGATTATGCAGTTGACACCGCTTCTGTCAGAAAATAGTCAGCTGTTCGCTCTCACTTTCGCTCTCTTGGTACATTTGGGAGTATGTACTTCTCGCTCTAACCACTGTGATTTCCTATGTGGCACTATAAAGTATCTAAATGTATATAAGGCACTATCGCTTAAACCACTTAAAATTGAGAGGCAGCGCAAATTTTATCTCTAATACTTATTGCTCCATGATCCCATCTCTTTCAAAATAATTCCCTTTTAGCTCTTGGGAAATCCTCCTTGGGAATGGCCTTCAGAGCCTTTTGAGATTTAGCTTTTATTATCTTAATCGAGTCGAAACGGTCTTCACGGTGCTGTCTCGTTAGTTTAGCGAATAGCCAGAACGATATGAATCGAGTTTTTGGTGAAATAATCACGAATTACGCGTGGAGTGTGGGTACGTTTTTAGGTCACTCAAAATGGTTTTCACTGATCCTTCCGATATTTCAACAAGGTCAGTGATGTCTCCGACTGTCAATCGGCGATTTTGGATCACCAACTCTTTGATTTTGTTGACGTGTAACTCATCAGTTGATTTTGATGGTCATCCTGGCCTTCTTCAACCTGTCTTCAACGCTTTTCCTCCCCTCTTTGAACAATTTGTACCACTATTGTTTTCGTTAGAGCTTGATCACCTAAGGCTTTCTGTAACATTTTCAACGCATAATGTAATGGAAATGCGTTTTTAAATAGTTTAAGTTAAGAGTTCATTTATAGCATCTCACAAAACGAAGCGCATCTCAAACATTAATGAATATTTTGAAGTGAAATTTTGCACAGCTGTCACTACCAGTGTTACCAAGTAACAGAAAGAAAAAAATTGATTGGAAAAACCCGGAAATTCACCTTTAACTTTGACCACAGTAGTAAAAAGAGTTCGGTTCTTCTTGGCTAATAGAAGAGGCTTTGTTTGCCTTTTTTTCACTTTTAAACGATTATTGCCAATTATTGCGCTGAATTTTGTGACAGCAAAGCTAAGCTGCGCATTCTCTTACCGAAATGCATAAGAGTGAACAAAGCACTTCTTTTCTCCAAAAATTGACTTTGCGAGTCGTTTGAGAATGTTATTATTGGCATTAGTTTCGCGGAAATCATTTGAAATATTCTCAATATACACTACGTATCGCTACGGCAACATAGGCAACACTTAAGTTCAGCGAACTTCTGCGATCTCACCATGAACCCGAACTCAAAAAGTTTCGTGGGTTGAACCCATTCTCAAGCTTTGCCGTCAAGGAAGATAAAATTAAGTATTAGTTTGATTTTAATTCAAATTGTTATATGCCATCAATTTAAAATCGCATTGCTAATTTGATTCCCTTCTTTTTTTTTTGGTCATCAAAAAGTCATTAATTCATATTGAAAGTTAAGAGAGCGTAAGAAATAACAGTTAAAGCGATATGCATAACAATAAATGCAAATCCATTCAAACTTTCAAACATTTGCAAATTAAAGCTGACAATAAAACCTACAAGGCCTTACATACGAGTGTGATAAAACTATATTGAAATTGTTGACAATTTCAAAAGCATTTAATTGAAAAGAAAAAAAACAAAAACTATTTCAGCCATTACGTCAATATGCGGCGGCAATTTCCATTCGAAGCTCGTCAGGCGCTGTGTTTTTCCTCTTTGTGTGTTATTTCTGTAAAATATTAATAAAAAGCCAGTCTGACATATGGCCGCAACGTGTTTGCCGTTCAAGTACAATATTTAACTTGATGTAGTCATTTTTTGTGTCTTTTTTTTTAGTATGATTCACTAATGTGAGAAGCCGAGAGAAACCTTTTAAGAGCCAGAAACATTAAACTTGTCTCGGCTATTAAACAAAATGGCGAAGCACACACACACACACACACCACATAGGAACACGCACAGTCAACGAGTGAATCGGTTTATTGCTAATCAACTCACGTTTTCGCTGCTCGTTTGAAAATGTATTTTGTGACGCCATTTTGAACTGAACTCAACGTCTGCCGCCTTATCATCACCTAAGGGCTTATCAAATTCATCGTGATCCTTTTATTCTCCCGACACTATAATGTCGTTTTCCTTTTTTTAATAGTTATTCGTTGCTCAGTCGCTGATTAAAATAAAGTTGACTTCGAGTACATCCGTCAGTTGTGCAGTCAAGTCACGCCCCAAATTGACTTTGGCCCAGTCAATGTCAGTCCAAATCTATTCTATTGTCTTTGCATTTCTCGTTATCTGTCAGCGGCATGCAAACTCATTTGATTTAGTTTTGAAGCTTGACGAAAAACCAGCCCAAAGAACATTTCCTTGAAAGGAGACAGCGCAGAAATCTATTACGGCTGCACTAACGGGAAACAATTGTGAGAGAGACAAAGCGGCGCTGCAGGATATCGTTGGAGGACAATGGATTAAGTTGGTGGCTTTTTGAATAGGATTTTATTATTGTTAGTTCTAAGAATAACTAAGCGGAGCGTCATTAACTGTTGGCCAATTTGAAATGGTTTATATTATGAAAAATGAGAGCTTAGAATGTATTTGTAAATATTATAAGATGACAAGTCAGCAAACATGATGTTTTATGGCAGTACTTGGCCAATATCTACGCTAATATTTTAAAAGAAACATACCAAATTTGGTTATTTTAGCTTCTTCAAACAAAGCTAACATACAAACTTACAAACATGCAAACATACAAACATACAATTAAAGTATTGTCCATCGCTAGCCACTATTTTTTTACCGCTGCAAAGGGTATTATAATTTTGCCCAGAAGTTTGCAACGCATAGAAATATTCATTTCCGACCCCATAAACTATATATATTCTTGATCAGGGCGACGAGCTGAGTCGATTGAGCTTTGTCCGTCCGTATGTCTGTCTGTTTCTATGCAAACTATTCTCTCAGTTTTAAGACTATCAAGCTGAAATGTTGCACAGAGTCTTCTTTTTACTGCACGCTGCTAATATGTCGGAACCGACCAGATCGGATGACTATATCTTATAGCTGCCACTGGAACTATCGCTATACCACTTTTTGTTTTCAATGTTAGCGTCCTTAAACATTGCCATTATTAATATTATATGCTTTCAAACAGATTTCAAATTTTGGTCAAGATCGGATGACTATTTCTTATAGCTGCCATAGGACCGATCGGTCCGAGAATCAGTCATAGTAAGAAAAACTTTTTGCTTTCAGTGCTAGCGTCCTTAAACTCGGCCATTATTAATATTATATGCGTTCAAACAGATTTGCAAATTTTGTTCAAAATCAGATGACAGTCTCTTTTATTTGCCATAGAACCGATCGGTCGGAAAATGGGTCTTGGTGAAAAAAACTTATTTTGTTTTCAAGTAAATCGTTCTTAAGGTCGGTGATCCTTAATATTAATCGCTTTCAAACTAATTTGAAAAAGTGAATCCACATCGGGCGACTATATCTTATGGTGGCCGATCGAATGAAAATGGGTCTCAGTAAGCAATTTTGTTTGTTTTTAATGTTAGCATCCATAAACTCGCTGATTACTAATTTTATATGCTTTCAAATAGATTCCCAAAATTTGGTCGAAGTCAGATGTTTATCTGTCGGAAAATGGGTTTTAGTTCAAATTTGTTTAGATTTTTATGTAAGCGTTCCTAAACTCTGACATTTCCAAAACTGCATTTGAAAGGGCATGAAATCTTCGGCACAGACGAAGTTAGCTTGACCTTCTCATTTTCCCATCTTTCTGGCTATATCCACCTTCTTTTTCTTTTTTTTGACCGGATATTTGCATCACAACCGCTATAAATGCCCTCCAATCGCTTCTGCTTCGAGCGAGTTGGCACAAAGTATTTTATAGTTGGACTTAACTGACTTTCTCACTTGTTGAAATATTTGCGTTTAGAACTTAGTAGGCTGTTGCTGTCAAAGTGATAGCTGATATAGTTCTGTTTATAAAGCAAATCAATCTCCAACTACAGGGCCGCAATAAAACCCGATTTCAATTAGTTTCAGCCGTTCATAACTTCAAGAGATAAATCAGTTGCCTCAAAACGAAAATAAAAAACAAAGATCTGTCAAATCTCAATAAAACCGATCATAATTTTAAACTACACGCAAACAATAGCCGATTGGAAGAATATGCAAATGCAGTCAATACACTTTCAAACGAAATTGACGAAAGATTTAAGGATTTGGAACAAATCGACTGGCTTATTTCAATTCCCAACAATCCCCTTGATATTAAAAATGAAATCAATGCAATGAAAGTTGACATAATGTTGCCTCTGGGTAACGGAATTGATTTTTGGAAAGAAATTTTGATACAAAAATATCCATGCACAAAAAAGCTTAACCACAGCCTGGCTGCTCAGTAGTATGTGACAACAGAGCTTGAGCAGCTGTGCCTAGATCGCGAAACGGCGCAAATTCTGCAGAGAGGAGGTCAAATATTTGGCTCATCCCACAAACTCACCCCACCCCACCCGAAAGAGCTAGGGAACCATCAGTCTCAATCTCGTCGTCGTAAGCAACACTGGAAAAAATTTATTTGTTTACTAACAGCTAATGGATTACATAAATTTTGTTTTATTAATCGCACCGAGAAATTGGCCTTCCATGCAGTGCTGCCACTTTAGCAATTAAGTTGCTAAATCTAGCAACTTTTTTTTTAATTTATATATTATGTGCGCTTGGATGCAGCCACTTTCGATCAGCTCTTTTGTTGGGAGAAAGTAGGCGGCGACTTTTCGTGAGCCCTGGCGATAGACTTTTAGTGACACTGCGCTATTGGGCTTCAGGATCCAGCATGACTTCCCGCTCATATAAGTTTAGAATGTCTTCTTCTTCTCCTCCTCCTTTTAACCGCGCAAAATTGTCAGAGCCTCAATTTTTACGCATTGTTATCGCCCTGAATTATTAGCAAAAAGCTAAATACACAATTTGTTTACTAATTTATATCTTAAACAAAATTGCGCCTGTTTTTAAAATTCAAATCAACAGTTTATTGGTGATGACACTTTCTGTATCCAGAGAGTAGCGAGTACTTAAAAAAAAAACAAATTCCATCGTGGGATATTTTTGTGACTGGTGCAATAATCATTAAGTATACACTTGTAGCACCAGGAATTTCTGTCAAATAAATATAAATATGCCATTATTCTTAAGAAATGACAGAAATGAAGGGCAAAATGAAATGGCAAATCGTATGGAAGAAATGATATCAGTTTCTTGTCATTTCAATAAATGATACTTCATTTGTTTGGTGGAAATAGGCTATGAGATTCGAGCGAAAATAACATCATTAATTGGTACAGGGTATTTTGCAGTCGGGGTACTCGACTGCAGCACTCTTACTTGTTTTCAACTTGCTCTTTTGGCTCTCTGAGACAGATGACAACTGCTCTGAGAAACATGTGCTAGAAAGAGATAGCAAACGAATAAGGCCCCTTGAGAGATTGGTCTAGATCCATGGGTGAGTATTTAGCTGTTGTGTCAATTGAGCCAGCTGCTGTCTGGTGTAATCTCCAGCCACAGTGTGCCATTGAATTTACTTTCTTGTTTTTATACTCTGTACCAAAGGTACACATTAAGTACCCTATAATGCATATATATTCTTGATCAGCGTCTGTCCAAATGAAAGAAAAGATCAAAGGGTTGGTAAGAGATTGAGGTTTAACATTGAGACGCGCCATAAAATGGTTTGCACAACATAAATAGAATTAATAACCAACCAGCAGTTATGATTCAAAAAGGTAACGAACATTTTGTTCAAGTAAGGCGCCTAACTAAAAATATCGATAGCTATCGAGAAAGTATCGAGCAAACTGAGCGACCTCGATATGACATTGGCTCGAAAATTATTTATTCTTTGTTTTTTAAAATTATATTTTAAATTAAATCGTAAAATATAATTCTACTTTTACTTCTACAACATCTAATCGATTCATTTTTTCTTTTTGTTTTTGCATTTACCATCTTGTTTTTTATCTTGTCAAGCTTCCCCTCCAGCTCCAGACGCTGATCCTTTAATTTCTGATTCGAAGCGTCTCGCCTCCTCTTTGGCCTCGACATATTTCGCCTGTAGTATTTGGCAATCCAATTCCATTTTCTGTTTCATGCTCTTCTACTCATTTGGTTTCTCTTGTACATCTTTTGGCTGTTGCTTCAAATCAGTGAGACGCTTCTTCTTCTTTTGTTCGATTTCAAAATTGAGGCCACCGATTTTGTGATTGTGATTAGCTTTGGTTTTATCCGCGTTGGTTGGCTGTTCATTGAGCGCTCGCATCTTCTTTTCTTGAGCATCACGCACCTTTTCGAGCTTGCCAATGCGGTCATGCGCCGTTGCGCGATCTAGGCCCAATCCTTGGGAATCCATTGCTTGAACTCCTTATCTTGCAGCCAGGCATCACGCAAATGTTGCTTATAAATTTTTGGCAACTTAACCCAATCACAAAACACAACAAGAGAGTGAGCCAACACTTTCAAGTTGTTCATATAATCGAACCACTGAGTCAAATACAAGTTCCGATATATTTGTGAACCACAATTAATCGTAATTTGTGCAGTCAATTGCACAAAGGAATAAAAAAAGTAAAATCTTAAGGAAATTAATAAATTGCTAGTTTCTTAATAAAGTTTCTAAAATTGCTAGAAAAAAAGTAAAAATTGCTAGATTTGTGGCAAATAGCATTTAAAAAAAAAAGTTGCACATTTTTTTAAAAGCTGCCAGGTTTAGTAATTTATTTGCAACTACAACTAATTTGCTAAATCTAGCAACTTTTAAAATAATTTGCAACTTTTTTTTTTTAAATGCTATCTGCCACAAATCTAGCAATTCTTAATTTTTCTCTAACAATTTTAGCAACTTTATTAGAAAACTAGCAATTTTTTAATTTTCATTCGAATTTTTTACATTTTTTCATACTTTTGTGCAATTGACCGCACAAATTACGATTAATTGTGGTTCACAAATATATCGGAACTTGTATTTGACTCAGTGGTTCGATTATATAAACAACTTGACAGGGTTCGCTCACTCTTTTGCTGTGTTTTGTGATTGGGTTAAGTTGCCAAAAATTTATAAGCAACATTTTCGTGATGCCTGGCTGCAAGATAAGGAGTTCAAGCAATGGATTCCCAAGGATTGGGCCTAGATCGCGTAACGGCGCATGACCGCATTGGCAAGCTCGAAAAGGTGCGTGATGCTCAAGAAAAGAAGATGCGAGCGCTCAATGAACAGTTAACCAACGCGGATAAATCCAAAGCTAATCTCAATCACAAAATCGATGGCCTCAATTTTGAAATCGAACAACAGAAGAAGCGTCTCACTGATTTGAAGCAACAGCTAAAAGATGTACAAGAGAAACCAAATGAGTAGAAGAGCATGAAACAGAAAATGGAATTGGATTGCCAAATACTACAGGCGAAATATGTCGGGGCCAAAGAGGAGGCGAGACGCTTCGAATCAGAAATTAAAGGATCATCGTCTGGAGCTGGAGGGGAAGCTTGACAAGATGAAACACAAGACGGTAAATGCAAAAAAAAAAAAAAAAAGAAAAATAGAATAGTTCAGATGTAGATGTAGAAGTAGAATTATATTTTACGATTTAATTTAAAATATAATTTAAAAAAAAAAGAGAATAAATAATTTTCTGAAGCTTATGCAAGCAAGGGACTACAAAATCGTTTAGGTCTTTACCCTTTGAGCTTCGACTGAAAACTGAAGTCTCTGGAGTGCCAGTCCATCTTTTATAGAGTCCGCTCTGTCTTTAGCTCACGCAATGGCGAGCCAATGTCATCAGCTCAGTTTGCTCGATACTTTCTCGATAACTATCGACATTTGAAGTAAGGCGCCCTATTTGAACAAAATATCCTATACCTTTTTGAATCTCAACTGCTGGTTGGTTATTAATTTTTTTTGTATGTTGTGCGAGCCATTTAATGGCTCTATCTCTTACCTACTCTGAGATCTCTTCGTTCACACGGACAGACAGTCGGATATGGGTCTGTTTTTTAAAATTCACCGTTTTTGATTTCAATAAAAAAAAAATTCGAAATTAGATCTCGACACTTCCACCAAAACGAAATTTTCGATTTCGCAAAAAAATTTTTGTTAATTTTACAAACAATTTAAATCATCGTCAAAAACGAAAAAATGGAAAAAAGTATTTTTAAAAACTTGATTTCTGAGGTTTGATTTATCTGACAGGAGTCTGGTTGATATTGCTGAAAAGTATTTTACTGTAACTGCTTAACTCATTGCTTAAATTATTTAATAATATTAAGTAATTGTTGCTAATTTTGATATATTCGGCCGTGTTCTACAAACCTCTAACAACCCGAAAGCAATTGTCGGTGTTCCTGAAACCTCTTTTGGTTGTTTTCAAATGTTGCAAATTTTGTGCCGATATTTGGTCTTTGTTTTGCCAATAAAGAGATTTGAGTCAAATATAATAATGAGGAACAATTCGTGAATGCTTAACTGATCGAATTGCATTAATATTATGAAAGAAAGAAAACCCATGAAGTTTTAAGCAATAAAAGTTAATTTTAAAACATTGTCCACCAAAACAATGCAAATGACAGAGAGCAGCAGAAAGCAGCAATGAGCAAACCTGCCAACTTATTCCATTTATGACAATAACATTTTCGGTGTTTTAATTTTCTTTTCAAAATTAAAAGTTTGTACGCTTAAATGAAGTATAAATTTAACAAGATTATGTGGATAAATTAGCAGTTTATTAAAATATGATTTAAAAGGTTAATTCAATGAAGTATCGAATCAAACCTATCGATAAATTCTATCGGCGAGAATTTCAAACTACGAAATTGAAGACAAGTTGTCAGCGATGAAATTTTTAAGTTTACTTGTTACGTTTATTTTTATCTTTATAAATTTTAGGAAGTTTTTATGGGGGAAACATAGAACTCAGGAGGAAGAGGCAGTAATTCCATATGGAAAACAGTCGGATATCGCGGCAGAAAAGTAGCTTACGCTTCGTCAGAAATTAAAAGTGGAATACATCATTTATGAAACTCTTGTTACGATTATGTGTCCCTCGCCAACGGCCTTCTCCCAGCAATATCCAAACAATTAATGCAGCCGCGGGCATTTTTGAATTTATATTTGTGCACTCCACTCACTTGTGAGCAACAGGGTTGTCAATACAAAAAAAGGGTTTTTGGCGGGTCAGCGTTCTCTTCAATTTATTTCCGATACAATTGAGTACAAATGGCTTAAAAATAATTTATAATTTGGAACTCAGTGCATACCACAGCCACTTGCAGCATTTGACCTAGAAACCACCAAATAAAATTTGAATCCGATAAAAATTTGAACTATTTTGAAGCCTACAACACTGTCGTGGCAGCCCTAATGCAAAAATTACCACTCAGCTGTTTTTGTCAGCTGTTTTGCATGCAACTCCGAAGCTAACTCCGAAATACGGGTGGGGGGGGGGTGGCTTTGGTCATAACTTGAGTATCGTTCATCCGATCTTTATCATTCCTTCAGCAAATCGATAAATAATTTTGATTACTATACGATATCTCTTGAAGGTATGAACAATCTATCATGAAAACTGTGGGAGATATGACGTTTTTTCCAAATTACGGGGGCGGGAGGGGGCTTGGCAAAAATTTAAAATAAATTTGATCTGCCTGCAAGTATAAGAAATATATGTCCCATACATGTCAAACCACTATCTCTTAACATCTCTGAGATCTCTTCGTTCATACAGATGGACGAACAGACAGACAGACGGACATGGCTATATCGACTCGGCTGTTGATGCTGATCAAGAATATATATATACTTTATAGGGTCGAAAATGATTCCTTCTCCCTGTTACATACTTTTGCACAAACTTAATATACTCTCTGTACCTTTGGTACAGAGTATAAATATCAACATCAAATTAAACGCTCATATATTTAAGATAAAACATCTTCAGAATTTTTAATAAACATGAAACGGAAAGGTATTAAATTTAACTTTCCATAAGCGGGAAAAGCTACTTTAGTATTCCTTCTAAAAACATAATTACTTACCCACCCTCCCTCTATTTCTTTGTCGCTTAAGTTGGAGCTGTTTGTCTTTGAGTGTCTGAGTCTCATAATACAAGTCCGCAAAATGACATTTGAGCTTGTCAGGCGAGCTCTTTATCTAGACGCAAGCTACAAAGCCTGTCACTTGCAGTTGATGAGTTCCACGCAATCGAAGGATTCTTTTTGCCTTGGCTTGACTTTGCATGCAGAGATGTGCTCGTGTGTGTGTGTGTGTGTATATATATTTTAATCCTTGGACAGGCCTGCTGTTATGCTGGCCCTGAGCTGTCCACCTTTTTCATGTAGAGAGAATTTATTTTGCGTAAGGAATTACAATTACAGTTGAAGAATGCAACCAATTTCATTTTGGCCACGTGTCATAAATGCAGTTTACGGCTGGGGGGGGGGGGGGGGGGGAGGAGCTAATTTTCTGCAGTAACGATTTCCCAGTCAAAGACCTGAACACCGTCTGTGGCTGGACATTGGTTTGCGACCACCTACCTCACTCGCATGTAATTTTCATGCACCCAAAGTCTGCGGTTAGTTGTCTGCCTGGCTGGCTGCTTTTAAATGACAGTCCTGTCTTCGAGGCATTAACCCACAAATGCAGTTTGCAGCCATAAAATTGCCATTGCCTTGGGGTAGATTTAAGTGTCCAGCGGTTTGACAGATTGCAGTTTGGTTGCCAAGAATGGAAACAGAGTTGAATGGGAGATAACAACTGAGAGGGTGGAACTTTTATTGGAAATTAAAATGAAGAAATTGGTTATAGTAACGGGAGGTTCTACAGAATATCTGTACAGTACCAGTAAGGTGCGGGTTTTTGGTTGCCATGAACCAAACCTTCTAAACCGGAACTTATGTGTTTGTTAAAAGGTTCGGTTCAAAAAATTACTTTAATCACTTTTATAATAACTTAACGGTCCGAGAACCGAACCTTGAACTCCTCCGGACTAAACCATTTTGCAGAATTTTAGAGGTTTACTTCTGATTTAAACATAAAATGTTTATGCAAATTTTCTCAGAAATTAAAGCCATACATTTTGTGATTTCTAAACTAAAATTATAAAAAAAATTTTCAAATTACGTGAGAAAAATGAGATTTTACTTTCATTTCCAGTTTTATATATAAATTTTCCAATTCATTCATCGAAAGTTTTTAGTCACACCAAAAAAAAGCACTGCATCACCCTTACCCCTCACGCAAAACCTCTGAAATTTCTGTGTAGGATCTCCATACATAAATCTTGGCAACCAGCATTGTCCTGCCGTTGCCTTTGAAATGCCAGTTTAACTTGGCCATAAGTGGCTTAAATGTTGAATTTCAAACTACAATGCGAGAGGACACGAAAAAATGGATCGTGTGCCACCGGACGAGATGTGTGTGTGTTTGTGTGTTGCCTTGTGCCGGAGTGCCAAGTTATGTACGTTTGCCTGGTGCCCACCTCGCATCGCCTGTACTGTGTGGCATGAATGTCCTTATAAATTGTCTGCAATGTTAAATGTTGCATGTGCCTCAGTGCAACCTCTCGCTTTGGCTGCAGTTTTGCCTGCTGCACCACAGGAATTTATGGCTCGGGGCGGCAGACAAGGACTGTGCCACTAATCAGCACACGTTTTAGCTGCCAGCCAGTTGCAGGAAGTGGAAGTTGAAATTGTTAAAAGCAATAAAGCTAATATGTGATGTGGCAAAATGTGCGGCCTCGCCTCGATTTGTGTCCTCTTAGCCAGTTAGGGGTGGAAGCGTGATAGCAAAAGGTCAACTAGCCTATCGGAAATTATTGTATTGAATGGCACTTTACACCAGCGATTGTCACCGGCTACCCCCAGGGGCCGCAGACATTTCGCTATTTACACATACACGAGTCGAACGAATGCCGATGCTGAGGCCAAGAGAGTAAACAGGCGCCTTCGATGCGGTCAGATCGAAGCAGGTTCACGGCACTTTATTTTCGCACACCAATACCCACTCACTTTTTTGCTTTGCTCTCGTTCACAATCGCTGCTTTTCACCAGGGTTTGTCAAGAAGAGCGAGGACAAAAAGTGAGAGTGTATTGGTGTGCAGAAATAAAGGCCGAACAGTGGTTACTATGTATGCTGGAGGGCTTAGGATCACATATGAGGTGCAACTTTGGACGGACTTGGATGGCTTTGAGGAGCGACCATAGTTTAATCTGTGTCATTCCGCACGAAAGTCTGATAAAGACAATCAGCATTGCAAGAGGAACCATTAATGTGAATAGTTTAAAATGTTACTGTAATCGATAGTATTAAGCATGCATACACTCAGAATATTATTTTTACACCTCGGCTAACCTCGGTTACACCTTAAAATTTAGAAAAACTTTCGCTTGGAGCTTGGGTCAAAGCGCTGCGAGTGAAGAGCTGGGAGCGGGAGCTGGCTCTGAAGAGCAACAAGCAAAGAGCGATTCCGAACACTGCACAGAGGGAAAAATCCAAGAACATTGGACTCTAGATGAGAACAAAAGTTACCAGAAAACAGTGCATGAACGATTTTTCTCATTTGTATTACAAGGTTCTCACTTCAAGAACAATTTTTCTCCAATCAAGTTGATCTTTCATCAAGTCAAGAACATTTAAAACATTTGCCCTCATAAAATTTGATAATAGTTCGTTCTCGTTATGAGTTGACGGCAACTCATATTCTGAATAAGATATTCCCCTTTTGTGTGGTTAGAGCAGAGTCCGACACGTCTCAGTCTGAAGTGTATACAACAGCGCTCTGCGGCAGCGACATCGACACACCGACAGTATACGAGCTTATATTGCTCTCTTTTGCAACAACAAAGAACTGCTAAAAGAGCGCACTCTTGCGTGGTTCACACACACCAGCAAAGACAAAATGAGCATGTGTGTTTTGCCGGCCCCTGGGTTAGAACCAGTTGGCAATTTTAAAAAGAGATTCGTTTAAAAACAAGTAAGAAAGTCGCTCCAGCCCGACTGTAATATACTCTGTATCTGGAGTAGCAGCTGAAAGCAGCGCTCCCAACAATAGATGGCGCCACTTTTTATATTGATGTGGCAGCCCTGGCCACCTCTGGTCACACCATTTATCGAGCACCGTCCCTGACGCGATAGCAGAACGACAACACGCGCCATCCCTGGCGCTCAGTTTCTGGTTTGGCTTCGGCCACGCGCGGCACGCGCCTGCATCGCTCCGTTCGACTTGACGATAATTGTTAGCTTATGTGGTATTCAATAAAGTAAGTTACTTATCAAACCTAGTAGCTAAATTGATCAATGAGGGATTTTCAAAACTGACCAATAGACGACGCCACAACTGCCAGGGCGGTGAAAATGACCTTCTTTTATCTTTATCATTTGTTTGGCAAATCGATAAATAATCTTGATTACTAAATATCTTTAGAAGGTACAAATCAGCTAAACATGCCACCCCACTGTACATCAACATGATGACGCACACTTATCATCAGATCCTGCGCTCAGCCAGCACTCCAAATAGCTTTAGGGAAAGCATAATTTTCCCAATCTACAAGAAAGAGACCCTACATCAGCTTCCAACTACAGGGGTATATCCTGCATAAATGCAGCCATGAAGTTGCTTGCCTCGATTTTGCTAAGACGACCTACGAGCTGGGTAACTGATCATAATATCCTTAACGAGTTTCAATTTGGATTTCGCCGAGGCAACGCAACAGTCGATAGCGTATTTGTGCTTACTGCAAAGCGAAAGCTGTATATCTGTTTTATAGACTTCAAGGCAGTGTTCGATACCGTTAACCGTAGAAGTTTACTACTAAAGTAAAGCCTCTTAGGAGTATCGACGCGCTTCATTAATAGGATTTCAAGCATCTACGAAGAAAACACCTTCGCTGTTTGGGATGGACGACAACTTTCGGATCAGTTTCCAAAAAACACTGGAGTAAAGCAAGGATGCCTCTTTAGCCCACTTCTGCCACACAACCTACCTTCCTGGAGGCGTAAACATTATTGGTACCACCGCCAAGGCATTAATGTACGCAGATGATATGGTGCTACTAGCAGAGTCCCCCGAGATACTTTAAGCCATGATTAATAAGCTCTCTAGATATTGCATACAATGAAGTTTACAGATAAACGTGGATAAGCCGAAAGTTTTGATTTTGAAAGACAAAAGAGGCCGTAGTGCAAAGGTCGACAACTGGTTTTAAATGGCGTTGAGCTGGAAACGGTAAAAAGTTTTAAATATCTTGGCGTGACCATCACTGGAAATTTGAGCTTCAAACCTCACTTACACAAAAAACTGCAAGACTCTAAGGGCCATTTTCTCATGTTGGTGTTTTTGCAAATCTAGGTAGATTTGCTGCATTTGCTTTGCTCATGTTCAATGCTAACCATCTAAATGAAATTCGTAGCAATCTACTTGACCCTCATTGATTTGAAAACCATGTACATGCTTATGCAAATTAAGTATTTTTATATATCCGCGCATATGGTCACACTGAAAAATATTTGAAAACAAAAAAAACAACTGCTGCTAAAAACAGTAAAGTCTGAATTGTTATTAAGTAAACCAAAAATGGAAAATATTGGATGTGCCTTTAATATATAAGAACACCTGCAGACATTGCTGAAATTACAGATGCACATTCTGATTCCCCTAGTTCATTGCTTAAGCTAAGTTAACACATCCAAATAATTTGGCTAAATTTTGATAAAAATAGCCATGATTCAAGATTTTACAGGATTAAAAACTTAAACTGTGGTTCCATACGCAAATAATTTGATCAAATATGGCCGGAAAGTTCAACAATTTGGCCTATATAGCCCAATTTTCATGAAAATTTGTCCAAATTATTTGCCTGTGTGAACATAGCTTTCGACCTACTGCTTAATCTCCCATCATAGTAACAAGTCGTTCTAAAAGAAAAACCTTCTCCTCCTCTGTTAAATTCTCACTTTAATTTTCAAAATTGGCGCGCAATAAACAAACCGATACTCAGCAGAGTGCAAAGGTGCTGCCAACCTAGCATTATACCATTCCAGCCCTCCCGGTGTGACCGTGGCGCAAATGCCCAAATTTATGATCAACCTACATGAGACAACCAATTGCACAAAAATCATATAGTTGCAAAATCTAGATGGATTTCGATTTGAGCAAAAACATGAACATGAGAAAGCAAGCGGCCCTAAGAAAGCAATTAATAGCACTTGGAAAAACATTTTCGGAAAACGACTTATTTTGCCAAGCACTAAATTCAGAATGTGCTATGCATATCAAGTGTGGGGATACTGCCAATATGAGGAGGTGGATCGATTGTAAAGGCTATTTATTAAACGAATATTTACACTACTCCAAACTATGCGCTCCACTTAGAAACCGGCCTGCCCTCTTTGTTCTTGTACGGTCTGCAAAACCACTTCACATATGTATGTACGGAAAGTTATGGATATGCCGAATTGTAGACAAGCCAAAACAGTCACTGCTATGATGCTGTCGGAAAAAACGGAAATTTTTGACAATTGGCTGTCCTTATTACAGGATCATGAGGTATCCATAGACCTTCAAAGCGTCGGATCTCACCTATTGCTGTTGGAGAAAGTTGTTAGCAGAGAAAGAAACTCTTTTCTAAGCCAAGCCAGGCAAAGTGTGGTCCGAAACACTTACAAATAACTAGAGTGGAATCTGGAAACGCTCAACTATTTTCATGACTGTTATGATGACACTCAAGCAATCTTACTTATATGTCGGGCACGCTGTGAGATGCTTAGTCTCAACTAAAGGCCGCACTAGAGCTCTGTTAACACAGATTGTAGCCTCTGTAATTTGCACGCAACTGAAGACGTCATGCATCTGCTTGGGGTATGCCCAATTTTAGCTGAGATAAGAAGCGCCCATCTGGGAAGCCGTTTCCTTTCAGAAGCAGACGTCATAAGTTGGCTAAATGGCAAGAACTCTGCTATCTGTAAGTTTATGTGACATATAACTCCATGTAGAAGATGAGAAATCGGCCCCCCCCCCCCAACCAACTTATCGACCTTTGGTTAGTCCCTCCCCGGCATAAGTTTCAGATAACAAACGATTTGACTTTGTAAAATCATTATTTTCTTTCCGTTTTCCTATCCGTGTCGTCCATCCCTAGTGTCACGGCAAAGTTCTATTTGCCACCGTTAAGGGGGGAAATCAGCAATTAGTGACAGACCCAACGCCCCAAGCATACATATAAGCATGGGTCCGGTCCAACCACGCATTTCCGTCGGGCGCCAACTGCTTCCGTCGGCTCTTTGCACTTTCCACTTTGACTTTGGCTACGCTTCTGACGGTGTTTGCTGGGCCTTTGTGCTACTTTCTCGTCGTTCCGGGGTCGTGTAATTTTATGACTAATTAGTCAACTAGTACATCAAGTTGGCAACAACAACTGACTTCGGTTAAGCTTAAGTCTGTTACAGTTGTGGGCGCGTTGATCGTCGTTGTCGTTTTGTGGGCGTGGGGCATTTATTTGCTTTGCTGCGCTTTTAATTGCCGGCAAGCAATTTTCTTCTGCTGCTGGCTGCTGTTGGCTGCTGAGGCGGCTGCTTGGGCCTTTTCATGCCATGCGTTGTCGTTGTCATCGTCGTCGTCATCGTCAGGCAACAGCCTCCGGTATGTCTACAAAGTTGAGTTGCAGTTTTAGTTGCCAGCCTGTTTTGTTTTTCTTGGCATTCTTTGTTCATTTTTTTCCTCCTTTTTTTTGGCTTTTGTGTAATTTTGCAGCATAAAACACACAAAGGCAACAGAAAGATGGAGCAAAAGAAGACATTGCCTGCCGATGTTGCTGCTGTTGCATGATGCTCAGACATTTTGTGCGGTCTTTAAGCTGTTTTTGAAGAGACAAATGTATATATATATATATGTAAATTGTAAACAAGGGTTTTTTTCGGGTTTTCGATTTTTTATTTACACACTATTTTCACGGTTTTCTATTTACAATGTCTCTATACGGTTTATCGATACGGGTCTGTCTGTCTCGTCCATTTTATTTACAGTGTCTACATTCGGTCAATCTGACAATTAGATTAACCAGGGTCTCAACGGGATTCAGTAATCTGTTTAACGGGTCTAACGGTTCTTTACGGGTTTAAGGACTCTAGGGTTCCATTTGTGTGGGCTGTACATTGATACGCTTTTGCTAAGGGCCCGTGAGAGAAAGAGAGCGGGAGGTATGTGTGTAAAGCAGAAAAGCCATGCAGAGACAACAAAAACAATAATGCGATCAGTGCTACAGAAACCCACCACTTTGTAATCCCGACGGCAAAACAACAAAAAAAAATTTTGTGCGCTCACACAACCTTCCGCCATAGACCTAGAACAAGTGAACAACTGAATCAGCGAGCAATTTAAGTGAGTTGACTCACTTAGAAAAAAAAAACGGTCAATACGTTCGGGCGTTCTGATTGAAAACGCAACAGCTTCTTAAGCACCACGTCCAATGTTGAGCACAAATATAATACGGAAGCACCATCGCAACGGTTTCCAGAAAATACGGTCATCAGTGCAGCAACAGGCAGGTCCTGCTTCCATTATCTGCTTAACCACAGACAATTCGAGTTCCTTCACGTTCTCAATCACCTCCCTTTTCGCTTACGTACGAAGATGTGAACGACTTGTTTGCAATATCGGCGGCCAAGTTATTTCCATTTCATCAGAACTTCTTTCGGCGCCATTTGTCTGGTCGTCACTTGGCGCTGAAATGGCGAATCTAGCGGCTTGGCTTGGGGTACCTCTCGAAAGCAATCTGTACGGTCTCCAACGGGATCGTTTCGTCCGCCATTGATTTTTTGATCGGCTTGTGACAAGGAACGGGGTTTGTTATTTAGGCTAATCACACTGACTAGCAGCACATTTTAGCGGACAGCATTGAATTTTTTGAAGATGTGAAATGGTGGTTCATACTGACAATATCTAACGTCTTCAGTCGTCGTAGTGAATTTACAAATTGAAAAAATCAATTTTGAAGAACAATTAATGGTTCTTCTATCTATTGCTCAAAAACAGCAAAAGAGATCTAATCAAGAATGCACTAGTTGCAGAGATCGAAAAGGAGCTGCTGAGCGTGAGAGGCATGAATCTACACATACCAAGAAGCGCTTAAATGTCTCCTAGCGGTAATAAAATGTGACTTTTATACGTGCGATTCCTTCACAAGTAACTATTTTATATTTTAGAAGGAGAAAAGAGCTTGCGGATGGAGCAGTCAACATTCTTAATGCTTCTTAACAGGCTTTAAGTGTTACGAAAAGGGGACTCAAATTGCAGCAACGCTATTCCACTGCTGTATATTGCACAATATCCTTAATGTCAACAACATTGCGAACAAGGAAAATTGGACTATTGCCTCAAATGAGCCCCGGTAGCAACCAATCCAATCTATTACTTCAGCTGACTACTCTCTTCTGGTGCTAAGAATATAAGATCTGCTATTGTAAGATTTGTTATTTCGAATGAAGAATAAAAGGGTATTGCAAGGCACAAATGGTTTGATGTGGCTATTTATTCTTCCTTTCCCGCAACCATTCAATAAGATCGAAGTGAAAGGTAACTTGACTCGCTGCTACCTCCCAAAGCATATTACGCTGATCCCCTTACATCTGCAACCGCTCACTCGATATGCCCATTAACTCCGCTTGGTGGTCAGAATTGGAGTTTTTGCTCGTGGCCTGCCATCGCTTCCAGAAATGTTAGTGCCACAATGCGACACTTCTGAGAGGAGCTCTATAATTTCATCCGATATGAGCTCCGCAACATATGCAATAAGGTCAAAGCCTGAACATTATTAAATGTCTGCCCATATAAATCAGTTAATAATAACTACTATGATACTCCAACGTCTGTTTCTCGGAATTGTTGGTTCGGAATTTTTGACATTATTGAATTAATTATGCATATTTTGCAATTTGCTTACGTTAAAGCTTGGTACGGATATACCCGCGAAATACCCGCGAAAACGTCAACTCCATATAAAAAGAATGATTTCGCACGGATTTCGCAGGTTGCTGTTTCGTGAGTTGGTCTGGAGTTCAGGCGCGAAATAGTCATATCGACATCACAGCGCTGCCAACCGACATCAACGTGCCACGCGATGAGTGATTATTTCGAAGATGAGAAATATATGTAAACCATATTTTTCGTTGTCACTTTGTGGCGTGGTGTTTAAAAATGAGTAATAAATGCGCTACTTTTCATTGGTGGAGAAGGTGGCCCTAATTGATGTAATAAAAGAGAAAATTGTGCTGTGGCAGCATTTTAATAGCGGCTTGACAAAAATCATCTGGGAAAGTAAAGGCGCTGCCCTTGAAAAGGATGGTGAATATAGTAATTATTTTCTAGGAAACCATTGCAACGCGGCTTTGGCTTCGTTAAAGGACGGTTTGCGCTGCCGGCGTGCTAAGCCCGCCAAGAGTGGAAGCGATGGTGGCGTACCCATCGCTTTCAAGAAGGCAGCGATGTGGAGTGGGGTCAGCTCCACATATAGCTCCTTGTACAATATGGCTGATGATGAGGAACTTTGGCCCAGCTCTATGTGATTCATTTGTGGACGACGGCGATTCTGTATGTCGAATAGATGAGCTGCACAACTTTGCAATGGTCGGACTTGGGACTTCTTTGTCGCCGCAAGATTAGGAGACGACATCTCCTAATTTATGCCCTTTCATTATAAGTACATGATAAGGAGACGCCATGTCGAGGTCTCTAGAGAACCATTTGTCTATTAAAAATAAAGGTCACGATGGACCTAAAAACCATTTAATTATTTGCATAAAAGGATTAACCAAACTCTGTCGAACCCTAGGTGCCTTCACTACCGCTTCTTACAAATCACAGAAAGCATTTGTATCAGCAATTGCATCATTGGAGGCTACCATAACTATTCGCTGTTAATTAATTTAAATGCTCTCGCCAAGTTAAATTTGAAAACAAAACAACTAGAAATGAGCGTCTTATTTTGCACTTGCTATGGGCGAAATAATGTGCAGAGATTTCGTACATATTTCGCAAGTATCTCCGTACCAAGCTTTAAACTTGATTATGTTTCGCACTGAATGACAAATTTTTAGTGGTGGACCAAAAACTATCGTGAATATACTGATTGGAACGAAGTAAAATAGGAGCATCCCCAGATGATGTTGGAATGATGATAAAATTTTGGCACGGCAAATGATGTTAGTTGTGAATCAGTGTGAATAGCCTAATACGGATGAGTCACTGGGACGTGTCTATTTCGGTGTTTCGGCATAACAAATTGTTCAAGCGTCTTGGGATTTACCCCACACCTGATTTGTAAGCGAGTATTTTTCCAGGTTTTCGTTTATTTTATTTACACACTATTCACACGGTTTTCTATTTACAATGTCTCTTGGTGGTTTGCCTCTACACGGTTTATCGATTCGGTTTATTCCATCTGTCTGTCTGTCTGTATCGTCCATTTTATTTACAATGTCTGCGGTGTGACCATTAGTCAATGTCTTAAAAATATCTTAACACTTATCGGTACACATTCGCATCATGTCGACCATTTTCAATCAATTGGACCGTTTGGACCTACAAAAACTACAAAATGGAGTAAGGATCATGATTAAATTTAGATTGCAATTGGAATTTCCAGCAATTGCACTTAAGCTAAGTATATATTTTGTGCTTGAATCAAGTATTTTTGTTAATTTTTTTTCCTAGTGTACCATTACTTCTCAACTACTCAACTACTCCTGCAAGCGATATCTCAATTTCAGGCACTTCCCCTAATTAATCTCAGCCAAGTGAAAAATATTGTTAAATTTGCAACTGACAAAAAGACGACAAATGATTTCCGTTGCCAAATTATCCACTTCCGTTGCATGTACATCATTTTGTGTGGGCCAAAACTAGAGGCACCAAAAGTTGGTCGACACCTGCCAGCCACGCCCAACCCTCCTCGCATCGCACTCCACCAGACAGTCGAAAGTCAACGCCAAGGGAAGAAGGAAAGTTTGGTGTATTTATTTTTTTTTTTTTTTTTGGTGGGCGAAAAATTTAAATGACAAGCAACTAATGGAAATTGCTAACAATTTTCCAAAGGCGGGTGGCGCGTCAGTTGAAGGTGTAAGAAAAGTTTTTCACCTTTGCATTGAAAATCAGCTAACAGCACAACAAATGGCTTCATTTATTTGCGTCTTTTGTGCTAATGTTGGAAGCAACTTCCTGCTGGTGCGGAAAGAAGGACGGGACGGAGAACTTGATTTACGCTTAGCTCCTGCTTGAATGTTCCCAAAAAAAATAAAAGGAACATATATATAGCCAAGCGGAAGCGGGGTGGCAAGGTGGGCAAGCAAACATATAACATTTATAAATAAAAACAAGTTGGCAGCCCTGCAGTTTGCACTCATCGTGATTGAATTGCAACGAAATTGCTCACAATTTTCTTGAGAAAGTTCAAAAACTTTGAACCTTATTTTACAGAGCTAGCTGAGTCGCGTTTTTGGTTCACGCTTGATAAATTAACGCCAAGGAATTCTGAAAAATAATTATAATAATATTAATTCTTCGTTCGTTTCTTCAGCACAATCGTTATTTTTTTTTTTATTAACATATTCTCTAGTTTCTTGCACCAATTAAAAATTTTTACTTGTTGTTTTATGTTGTTAAATCCACACTGTCCATTTGCCGCTTGGGTGAAGTTCTCGTCCTCCTCATACTTGGATCTGTACTGATAATTGTCTTCTTCAAATCCATTTCCTCATCATTCACTTTTAGGCAAATGTCAATAAATAGGCACAAGTCCAGGTTTTTCAAACGCTTGGCCAATTTAAAGACCTCGTGCAATATTTCCTTCTCACGTTCAATCTTGCCCAGTATGGCATGAGACTTGCAAATGATTATCAAACTGAGTATACTCCAGACAATGCTATTACATTTCATGGCCTCTGCGAAATACAATATAAAAAAAAGGAAGAAAATTACAGAGAATGCACTTAAATTGCTTATTAACACTCACCCTCCATGGCCTTGCGCGCTATGGAGCAGGCACCGTCAAAGGAACTATTATCGAGATGAGCCTGAGCCATTTCATGCAGCAGATAGCCACGCTCTAAGGGATACTTGGCGAAACGCATGCGATACTCCAGACGAGCTATGCGCTTTCTGTACAAAAAGAATGCAGTGTTAAAATCAAAGGCCTCACTGAAATCTCTTTCACAGCTAATACAAAGCAAAAATTAACATCGGTGTCACAGGGATTTTGGATTGTACTAAAAAATGTCAAACTTTTAATTGAAGGACATGGTTACACTTAAAATAACATGAATCGGCAACTGCATATCATTCAAACGACCCACAAGTAAAATTTTTAAAAACTCAGCAACTGTACCATGTATTCTGCGACTGCGAAAAAATAAATAACAATTGTGTGTGGAACAGGAATCAGGGAAATGCCTGATAAAATATCTTTATCTTAAGCTAGGCGTGGTTCTTGATTTGGCTCGGATTAGGTTCGGCTTAGAATCCGTTTGAATTCCTGTTATATACAGGGTTGTCACCACTGAAAAGATTAGAGCTGGCGAAGCTCTAAATTGTTCAAAGGACATTATCTTGTTAAAGTTGCTATCATCAACTTTGGTGGCTGTACAATTCCTTTAACTGTGGGAAGAGTGCACCACGGTTCAGATTTTAACGTACCTTCCTCACCAATATTTAAAAAAAATAAAAAAGTTGACTTCGAAAGTCTAAAGATAGCTCAAATTATTTGGTGGTCGGATATGGTTTAATGGTTCGATTGCACGTTTTGTTTTTTATTCCGAAGTAACTTTGAATTTAGTCAGCTGACTAATTTGATTTGGTTTGGTTGGTTGGTTGGTAATTTTTTTCCTATTTTTTTTGTTGTTGTGTCGTAAACAGTTGGAGTTAACGCTTTATGATTTACGCTTTTACGAATGCTGGTGAATACCCTAACTATTTAAACGGGTTTCTATATGCTCCTTTCTAGTTCATTCTATTTCCAGCGTCTGTCTTTGTTCGTCTCTCCTCCTAGTCTGTCCACTACTCTTCTTGGAAGCGTCATCCATTTTAGGTTACAGTGTGACCTTTATTTCGTTCTTAAAATACCTTAATGCTAAAATACTTATCGTTATATTTGTACATATTTGGGAATATTTTCAAATAATTCCACTTTAATGATTAAAAACTATATTTTGGAAACTCTTTTGTATGCTGTAGCATTAAAGTTGGATGCATTTGAAAAAAAGGTGTGTTTCCTACCAAGGCTGCAAGCCTGTAAAATTTTGCTGAAAGTTCGGTCCGGCGGTTTAAGCCCCTTGTTATGTTTTAGTTTCGGTTCGCTAACCGAATCTGGTACATATCGAACCTTAGGGTTTGGTTCGATTCTTGGTTAGTTGAGCGATTTTCGACGATAGTTTCGGTCAAAATATTAAATAATTTTTGTTTGACTAGCTCATCAAAACATCAACCTGTATTCTAATGGGCCACAAAAGTGCTTGGTCGTTGAAATTGGAAGATAGCCTCTCTTAAGTTTGTTAGTTTTGTCGCATTTTAACTGACATATATTATTTCTATCTCAAAATGGCAATATGCCGACTAAATCATGTTTTTACCTGTAATAATTTTGAGAAAGTTAAAAGTGATTGTGTTGAACCGAACCTCTTTTCATATGGGTCATTCTTTTTGAAACCGAACGGTTTTAAAATTTACCATTTTTGACTTAAATAAAAAAATATCCGAAATTAGATCTCGACGCTCCCACCAAAACGTGATTTTCGGTTTTGCAAATAAAATTTTTGTTAATTTTATATACAATTTAAAAAATCATCAAAAACGAAAAAATTGAAAACAAGCGTTTTTTTAAAACTAGATTTCTCAGGCTTGGTTTATGGGATAGGTCTCGTGTTGATATTGCTAAAAAGTATTTTACTGTACTTACTAAAATCATAGTTTTATACATTTTTAAATTATTTAATAATATTTAGTAATTGTTGCTAAATTTTATAAATAATTTTTTCTCAGTGTTAACCACCATGCTATAGCTTCTAAGGATATACAAATTATTGGCCTAAACATAACTTAAATTGCTTTCAAAAAGATGGAGACTTTTATAGTTTAAAAGATATTAATTGTTGAAGTTATAAACAATTAAAAATATGCCCTTAAGTAAAGTTTTGCCACGCAGTCAGTTTCAAAGCTAAGTGATTGAAACTTGGCCCGTGTGCTTTATATTTATCAAGCTTTTAAAAAAAGTATGGCAGCTATATGATATAGCCGTCCGATCTGCCTGAAGTTGACATGTTTGAAAAGCTTGATAAATATAAGGCTTAATTGCCAAGCTTCAGTCACATAGCTTTGAAACTAACATCGTGGCAAAGCTTTATTTAAGGGAATATTTTTATTTGTTTATAACTTCAAAAATTAATATCTTTTAAACTATAAGTCTCCATCTTTTTGAAAACACAGTAATTTAAGTTCTGTTTAAGACAATTAAATGTATGTTCTTAGAACCTATTTCATGGTGGTTAACACAGAAAAAATTATATTTAAACTTTAGCAACAATTACTTAATATTATTATACAATTTCAAAAGTAATTAAATTTGTGTTTTGATTGACACAGTAAAATACTATTCAGCAATATCAACACGAAACCTGCCCAATAAACCAAACCTGAGAAATCCTGTTTTTAAAAAACCCTTTATTTTCCATTTTTTGGTTTTTGACGATTTTTGAAATTGTTTATAAAATTAACAAAAATTTTATTTGCAAATCCGAAAACCTCATTTTGGTGGGAGTGTCGAAATCTAATTTCGTATTTTTTATTATTTAAATCAAAAATGGTCAATTTTAAAACCGTTCGGTTTCAAAAAAAATGACCCATATATAAGGACGCAGTTCGGGTTCAGGTTTAGGAAGTTACAGACTTAGAAGGTTTGTTTCGTGGTCCGTTTCGTGGGACCTAAAAATGCCGAACCGAACATGTTTTTCGGGCTTCGGTTAACGACTGGTTTGCAGTCTTAACCTGCGCATTGAACATAAATGACTTTTGTCCCAATGACACAACCAGGCAAAGAGAGTCACAGGCTGTTGTGGTCGATTGACGAATTTATGAGAATATATGAAATGTTGATGACCCAAAGCCATGGACTACCGAGATATCACATCTTCCCGTTAAACCATTATAATTATCGGCTGTACGAAAATACTTTTTTTCAAATTTTCGGATAAAAAGGAATATACAATGGGCGTCTGATATATACATGGGTATCAGAAAAAAATGATGCATCGAATAGTTTCTGCTTTTGGAGGGAATCACTTAAAAGTAGCGTACTATTACTTTGATACATGCTGCTGTATTATGATACCCCAAATTGTCTATCATGATACCGCATCACTCGAGCTCTGCTGAACATGGCCACTTAAGTTCAATTGTTGATCAATTAGTATTGAGGGCCAAACATACATGAAGTTCATTATTTTTTAATTCTTCATAAGTTTTAGTATTGTAAAAACCAAATTTTCAGCATTAATGCAACTTGAATTAATAGTACCGAATATTTGTGAAGGCAAATGAGGGCTGTTCTTCCTGCGCGCCATCCTACACAACTTGCAATAAAATTGTGCTATGACGACAGAGCAATCAAAGTTGTATGGAAAACCCACCAAGTTTAATTTGTGGAGGGGTATATCATGATTTTAGTTTGTTTCCGATTTAGAAACCCTTCCTTGACTAGAGAAAAAAAAATGGAGGAAAGCTAACTTCGGCTCGACCGAAGTTTTTATACCCTTTTAGCTTGTATGATTTATATAAATTAGTAGACCCAAATATGTACATTCGGTCAAATGTACACATTTGTGACAAGGCCTCCTATATACATTTTATACACCCAATTTCTATGCCAGCTATACTATATGGTTGTCCTATCAAACTTGGTGGAATTATGTGAAAGCATAGAAAACTTATAAATAAGAGGTTTGTGGACGTTTGCGTTGAAGATAAAAAAGTTTTTATCACTAAAACAACATTTTCGGCCGATGGTTCCTATGGCAGCTGTATGCTATAGTCATCCGATCTGGCCGGTTCCGACAAATGTGCAGCGTATTTGTACCAAAAGACTTCGTGCAAAGTTTGGTTAAGATAGCTTTAAAACTGACGGAGGAGATAGCATAGAAACAGACGGACAGAGGGTCAGACGGACAGACGGACGGACAGACGGACATGGCTATATCAACTCAGCTCGTCATGCTGATCAAGAATATATATAATTTATGTGGTCGGAGATGCTTCCTCCTATGCGTTACAGACATCTCGACAATTTTAATATACCCTCTACAAGGGTATAAAAATAGAGAAGGTTAGGGGAAACCGCGCTGGGATTGGCTAAGAATGGGTTGCCAGAACTTGGGAGTGACAAAGTTTACCGATTTTTCTGTAATAAGCTACTTTGGACCTGAACTCCAATTATAAATAGAAATAATGTCCGATCCCTTTCATATCAATGAAAAATCTCGAACTTCAAGAGAGAACTTTAGCATATTAAGCACTATATACGAGCACACTGCAAGGATAATTTTGTGAACCCGATGAAAGGAAAGATTTAAAGTTAGATAAAAGACAGTAATGTAACAGAATGTAAATGTGAGTTGCAATCTGGCTTCCTGCTTTTTCCTGCTCTAAATTCTCTTATCATTTATGAGTTTATGCTTATGAAAATCTGTGACACCGCTCGATTTTTGGAGAGACTTGCTTGCCAACTGGAAACCAAAATCTCTGTCCGACTTAAAATTTTGTATTAAAATCTACTCACTTGAATAGTTCCGTTTTGGGATCACTCAATTCGGTTCTACGTATGTGCAGCATATCACTTTTTATTGCTTTTGGTGGAAGTTCGAAATTCTTATCCAGCGGCAGCTTAAAGAGTGTTAGGAGACGTTGTTTACCCTGCAAGACTTTCATATCGCTGGGAATTTTGTATTCATTAATGCGAGCTAAGCCCAGATAGCTGTAGACCTCATTAATGAATTCAAATTTCCAGGGCATAGTGCGATGTGTCTTGGTGGTGACATAATCTCCCATAACCTCTTCAATGAAACTGGTAAGCTTCTGCCAGGATGGAAAGCGTGGTATTAGAAGTGTGCCAAAGGATAGGTAGAAACCACTTACAGGATGATCACCAGCTCGTATCAAATGTCGTATGGTGCGTAGTATTTTGAACATATTTCGCCGTGTCTGATATTGTATGCGAAATAGATTATCCTCTTTGTGCTTTTGAAATAGCACTTTGCTGTGAAACTTTTGCCAATATTGGGCATACATGGGGCAACGCGCATGCAGCATTTTCTGGAGAAATTAAAAGTAAAAAGTACACTACACTCAGAATCTAAATCCCTCTATCCCTCGAATTTACATCGCAGTTAAATTAAGAAAAAAATTACTAAAATTACCCTATAATATTTTTCTAAAATTTATGGTGAATCACTTGGGACGGATTTTATAGAATAATTTTTAGTTTTAAGGGCGAATTTGGGGCTTTATAGGAAGAATTGTTCTTTAAGTGCATATATATCACTAATGCTACCTAACCATTCGATTGTAAAGCTCTGCTTTTCTCTCTGAACTTCATACAAGTAAGAGTAAAAGCTTTGCGTAGACTGAAAAGCTCTTCAACATCTTGTACATAACTGTACCAAACATTTACCGTCAGTATGCGTGTAGCCTTGTAATTTGTATCCAATAAATGTTTCAAAAAAGGTTTCGACTCTCGACACTTTTCCAGCAGTACATAAGGATTATTGTGCATCTTTTGAAGGAAAAACACATCCATCCAGCATCGATTGAGATACGTTTGATTAAAGATCTTGAAATGTCGCTTGCGTCTGGCTAGCTCCAAAGGGGATAGGCATACTTCCTGTTAGAGAAATGATAAGCTCAACCCAAAGAGGGTAAAGTAGAAATGGACAACAAAGCTTACCTCCTTTTCCACAAAGCTTAAAACATCGCAATCATCTTTAATCTCCTTTGGCTGGTTCGCCGAGTCGGTTATCATGTGATTAATCAGGCGCTGCACATCCCCGGCCGTATCATCGGAAAGCGTATCATTAAAGTTCTCATCCACCTGGTTAACCAAGTTGCCCACAAGTCACTTGAAAGCTGGAAAGATTATTTACGAAAGCAACTTACCACATCCAATCGATTCTCCACGGGCACCGTTTGTGCCTTACTAAATCGTCTCATATGACTGTGAAGATTGATTTTGGCATCCTCAAAGCGATTTGACTCGTAGAGAGCATCGCACACCTCCAGACTGACATGAGCATTGAAGATGGGGGGGTTACTGCTTTGCAGTAAGTCTGCAAGCAATATGATCTATATTTTTCCCGTATATGTATGCATTTATCCTATACCCACCCTCCGCCTTCGCGCAATCCTTCAAGGCCTGGGTGGCCATGCCCAACGATCTCTTGAACTGGCTGCTATGCACAAGGGCTTGCGTATCATTCGGTTGAATCTCCAGCGCCTTGTTTACATAGTGAATTCCGTGTGTGACTTTCTGTTTGCGAGAAAAGTACGAGCCCCAATCCGAATACATTGTGCGTAACCGATCCGGTGTCCAGGCGATTATCTGCCATGGCTGTAAATGTGCGGTAACACCTGCTGCAGGGGCGTGTTGATTCTCAGCCATTGTGTTAGGTCGGTTAAAGGGTTAGTTAATAGAAAAAAATGCGATTATGTGGAATGTAATTAAACAAAACTATAATGGATTATACAAAAAACAAAAATGATATATAAAACAATATTTTTGTTGACACATTCGACTTAAATAAGCTACTGAGTCTATTTAGAGTGAAGCTGTTTGACTGACGTTCGACTGGGGGACTTAAACCAGAAAAATTTTGTCTGTGCGACAGATTCTTTTGGGCATGCCTTTGTCTTTGCATTTTGGATTTGCAAAATTAGCCGCTTTTACCATTGCCGTAGCAGCAGGTGGGTTGTGTGTGGAGTGGGATGGTGTGGGGGGAGAAGTGGGAAGTGGGGGGGAAGTGTGGTGGAGGTAGGGGGAAAAGTAGAGGTGGGAAGAGTGACTGCCATGAGGTCAAGTAGTGAATTCAGTGCCATAAGCAATGATTGCTTGACAGTGACTCGACAGTGACTTGACAGTGACTTGACAGCGACTTGACAGTGACTTGACAGTGACTTGACAGTGATTTGACAGTGACTCGACAGTGACTTGATAGTGATTTGACAGTGACTTGACAGTGACTTGACAGTGACTCGACAGTGACTTGACAGTGACTTGACAGTGACTCGACAGTGACTTGACAGTGACTTGACAGTGACTTGACAGTGACTTGAAAGTGACTTGACAGTGACTTGACAGTGACTTGACAGTGAATTGACAGTGAATTGACAGTGAATTGACAATGACTTGACAGTGCTTTGACAGTGACTTGACAGTGACTTGAAAGTGACTTGACAGTGACTTGACAGTGCTTTGACAGTGACTTGACAGTGACTTGACAGTGAATTGACAGTGAATTGACAGTGACTTGACAGTGACTTGACAGTTACTTGACAGTGACTCGACAGTGACTTGATAGTGATTTGACAGTGACTTGACAGTGACTTGACAGTGACTTGACAGTGATTTGACAGTGACTCGACAGTGACTTGATAGTGATTTGACAGTGACTTGACAGTGACTTGAAAGTGACTTGACAGTGACAGTGACTTGAGTGACTTGACAGTGACTTGACAGTGCTTTGACAGTGACTTGACAGTGACTTGACAGTGAATTGACAGTGAATTGACAGTGACTTGACAGTGACTTGACAGTGACTTGACAGTGTTTTGACAGTGACTTGACAGTGACTTGACAGTGAATTGACAGTGAATTGACAGTGACTTGACAGTGACTTGACAGTGACTTGACAGTGTTTTGACAGTGACTTGACAGTGCTTTGACAGTGACTTAACAGTGACTTGACAATGAATTGACAGTGAATTGACAGTGAGTTGACAGTGACTTGACAGTGACTTGACAGTGAATTGACAGTGCCTTGACAGTGCAACGGCGATGGGCAGCACTTTACACACTTTAAGAGGCATCTAACTTGAATTGATCAGATATATACAAACTTTGGGGATACAGAGTTTGTTATATTCTTTCTTGTTACTTATCAATTTTGTAGTAGACATCCAGTTCTTTTCACACTGCCATGATTATTAAAACATAACATTTTAAAAACTTTTTACTGTATTTTGAACTCTTAGAAAATGTATTTTATTAACACTAATGAAACGAAATCGTCAGTTATGAACACCTTACCTTGGAAAAAACTGTTCTCTCACTCTGTATGTTTCCTGTCCACGCGGATGTTGTTCACTTAGAAGTGACTAATATGTAGGACTGTCTGTGTATGTGTGTGATATTTTCGCCAGAAATGTTGTGCGGTCACTCTTGGCTAGAGATGGTATGTCACTGCCAGACCGAGACGTTGGTTCCACCACAAATACTCCTCTCGAAGTTGATCCTCTAGGATATTGTGGTGGCGTTGACATCTGTGGCGACGGCATCGGTGGCGACAATATCGGCGGTGACTATTCTAGGGTGGCCATTGTAGGAGTGCTCCAACGTCTTCTTGACAGGAGCTACGCGCGCAAACACATGAGTGCAATTTGTAGATTCAGGGAGCAGAACACCTGAGGCTTGCTGTGATTAGCTGTTGGAGTTGGCTTAATAGAACTGCTACTTTACTTAAGGGTTTTAAGATTTAAAAATGTATTAGAAATGTATGTATATGGCTTTAATGTTCTTGTGAAACGGGTTCGCTCTGCTTAGTCTTGATAAGGGCTTTATTTTGGCAATGATATACATAGATATAAGTGCTATGCCTGAACCCGGGTCACTTACTTCTAAGTGTATTTTTTTTGTATTTTTTGTAGATCGATTGAAATATGGAGGTGATTCTAATTTATCAACCGCCGGCAGATCAGACGTTTATAACATATTGCTTCCATAGGAATGCTATGATTCCCACAACAAAATTCAATTAATCATAGCATTCCTTTGACGTCCGATCTGCCTGATATTGACATATTTAAATTGCTTGATAAATATACATGAATTAATACAACAAATTTTTGTACAAAACCGCAAATTACATTTTGGTGAACACTTTGAGATAAATTTCCGATCAATTTTTGGTGAGTCTGGAAACAGTTCGGCTTGTTAACGAATGACTCATAAACTTTTTCAATGCTTCAATTGTAGCAAGAAAAAAGCAACAAAAAAAAAACAACGAGAAAGCAAAGCTAACTTCGTTTCTGCCGAAGTACACTTGAAAAAGTTCGTTTCAAGTGTTGTCGATTTTGACAAAAATTTCGCTGGTCAATTTAAAAACATATAGCATTAATAACGACCAAGTTTAAGAGAGCTAACATTGAAAACAAAAACTAAAACCCATATTAAGACAATTCGTATCTATGGCAGCTACAAGAAGTAGTCATCCGATACGGGGGGTTCCGACATATTAGCAGCGTGCAGTTAAAAGAAGACTCTGAACACTCGAGTAGAAGCAGACAGACGCAGAGACAGACGGACAAAGCTCAAACGACTCAGCTTATTACGCTGATCAAGAATTTGTATTCTTTATGAGGTCGGAGATGATTCATTCTATGTGTAACAAAGTTCTGGGCAAAATTCTATATCTAACGAAATTAAACAAAAATCGCTAACTTACTTCAAGACTGTCGTAAATCAAGATAACACGATTTAAGAGTTAATGATGCATTCGCGGTAACGTGCTCTATAATGTGTAAAATTTGCGTATCACGAATCATAGAACATTTAGCAGGCTCCAGGTCAATAAGTTATGATTTTTGTTCATAACTTTTCTAAAACAAGACACACACACACACCACAAAGGAGGCTAGTTGACTATATAGCCATTTCATGAATCGCCACGATTCAATCATCAGCAGTCTTTGCCTATCCTCAACGAGTCAGCAGATGTTACCTCATGCCAGCATTGCTTTAACCGCTTGGGAATCCCAAAGGCAGGCTTATAGCAAAATCTGACATCAGCAACTAAACGCCAAGTCGCAGAAGCCTTTGACCTGCAGCCTGCTAAAAGTCCAATGATAGATATTCAATAGTGACCTCTTTGTGATAACAGTCACACATTATCCAGTAAACACACATTATCTTGTAAATAATTAAAGAGAGTCGCAAAAAATGTCACTATATATGATCACAGATCATTTTACAGAGTCATTGTTATGTTACAACAAAATTGACACATATTCGTAGTCCAAAGATACTTCGACTTTCTGTTGAAACATCAAACTTTCGAATTTCTTTAATAAAAATTATAAATATACAATATTTAACCAGAGAATTATATAGAGTTATTTTTGCTGGATTAAATCCATTAATTATGAGTTATGACAGTCTTGAAGTAAGTTAGCGATGTGCTGAAAAAAGTAGAATAATCCCGCTTTTTCTTGAACCGTTAACAGAGGTGTCACATATTATAAAGACTCTATGAACGACTTGGACACGCTTCAAGAATATTTTGTACTCGCTTAATTAAATTATGTAGACTCAAAATATTATTTATTTCATTTCATTTTTCAGTTGGTTCAAGTAAGGTTTCATCCTGTCTAAAAAGTTTGTTTATAAATTTATGTTAAGCAGATGACAAAACCAAAAAACATACTTCATACCGGCAATCAGATATATTTGCACAAACTCATCAAAGAACATAACAATTTCAATCTATATTTAGTAGAAATATTGTTTAAATTATGTTATTTATTTGTTATTAGATTACAATATTTCGTTTAATTAATCCTTTATACTGACTTATATTAATTTTGGTTTTTTCATCTGTCCAAATTGACTTTAGATAGAATTTCTCTTCATTTTTATACCATTCAACGTAGGGTTGACCAGGCAACGAATAGTCACGCTCTGTTTTGGCACCATTTTGATTTGCTGGTGGACCTATGCAAATTGGTCGTACTTGAGCCGAGACGACTAAGGGTTCGATCAGTTTCACAAGTACCAAGGGTGATCCATTTCCATCACTTTTTCTGCAAATAAAGTTGTCAATTCTTAAAGTTCTTGTTAAAAAAAAAAATTGATAAAAACTTGCCTCTTCAGTTCTTTGATCTGATTCAGATTGTGCGTTTTGTAGGCATGCATCTGCCTTGGATTAAAAGTGGTTGTGCGATTTCCCTCGACAATGGTATACGCAAACGCATCAAGACTCCCAAAACACGCATGTGCAGCAAGAATTTTATATTGACTCACAATGACGCCCAAGCAAATGAAGCTATAGTTTTGTCCTTGGGAGTGTTTAAATATGCTAACCACCCAGGGATCTTCTTGCACAGTTGGCAATATTCTGCCACAATCTGGGACGCAACTCACAACGGCAACATTACTTTTGTGTATCCAATTTCCAGTGTGATCGCAAATTCGTTCACCTTTGCTAATCGTCGGATCTTTAGACACATAGCCAGCAGCGCAAGTAACCTCAACTTTGGAATTAACAAAAAACTTGGTAGTCGCATTTCTGCAGTCCTTAACAGCATTGTTGACGATACATTTCAACTCTGTGGAAGGATCATGCTGGAAACTCGTACTATTGCAGGTCAAAACGCATTTTGGCAAAGCTGCCAGCCATCTACCATTTTGACAACTGTTTATTTCAGGACCATTAAATATGTAAGGGGATTCGCAGCTAAAACGCACGACTGTCCCGTCATATATGGTACTGTTAGCCGTATGGGGCAGAACACCAAAGAGGGTGTTCACTATTGAATTACTTGGCAATGGACCCATGCAATTTCTCTTATTTTGTTCTTCAGTTCTCGGCGGATCCCCATTTTTGGAGGGTCCAGTCTTAGGGGGTAATACATTAATTTCAATGGGTGGTCGAGTTGGTTTTGCTGTATCGGCTCTTCTGGGATAAGAATACCACTCAGTAATTGAAGAATTTCCAAGCAATTTCAGGCAAATTGAAGGGAATTCATCAGATTCGTCTGCACAATTATATTCGTGATTACAGGCCAACACATATGGAATACAGCCACCGTAAGAACAGCGAAACCAACCGGATGGGCAAACATGTGCTGCACATTGTTCGGCAGTCTCATCACTGCCATCCTTACAATCATTAAAACCGTCGCATTTTTGTTCATTTGGCAGACACTCCTTACTTGTAGTGCACTGAAACTGATTTTCACTGAAAAATTTGAGTTTTAAGAGAAGAATTTTCATTAATATTTTGATTAAACTTACAAGCAATTGCCTTGTAACTGTTTATGACGCTCTATAATTTCTTGTATTGAGACACATTTGGTCCAATGCTCATCTGTTCCATCATAACAGTCCTTAGTATTATCACATAACTGATCTGCAGTAAAGCAGCCTCCGTAAGCGCATTGGAAGTCCGGGCACGGCTGCCCGTAACATTCCTTAAAGGTCTCATCACTTCCATCTTTGCAATCTACATGCGCATCGCACTTTTGGTCTTCTGATATAACCTGACCATCATAGCAGTGGAAATACGCATGAGCTTTAAATAAAAATGTTAAAAGGAGTTATTATGATCAAAAGTTTAATACGTATTTGAATCGTGTAAACATTTCTTAGTGATTCACGGTGGAACAGTAGAACTAGAATATTACTTGTGTGGATTCAAGTCTATCCAATGCAACTGGACTAAACTTAGAATATTGTTTATGGAACGAGACGAGTGATCTATCAGAAGACGAACATGGAACAGAATCATTGAATCATTTAGTTGTACGAATTAATATTGAATTTACTTTTTGATATTTTTTTGAAAATAGCAGCCAATTGTAAATGAATCGACATTTTATTATGATTATTAGAGTGACAGATAGACGAGACCGAGAGACGAATAAAGACGTCGTAAATATAATGTACGGACATACCTTAATGGTAATGTAAATAGTAAGCGTATGTGTATATAGAAACCCGTATAGAAAACCTAAGAAATCCACCCGGTCACAAATGTGAGAGCTTTTTCTAAGCACTTTCTAAATATGTACGAATATTTATTCATAGAAAAAACCTGTATGTTTGCATTTAAGTATATTGGAAGTTTATAGCAACTAGAAAAATAAAAAAAAAAAACTTTTTTTGAAACGAACTCTTTTTGATCCGTTTCAGGTTCAGGTTCGGATGAATAATGTGTTTCTGCTACGGCTCAGTTTCGGTTCGGGCATTCCAAAAATGACGGAGTCTCTGACTCCAGCCCTGAGCTATCATATTTTACTATCTTATTCTTTATTACGCAGGTGCTCCCTCAAAATGGGACAGACGCCGATAAGAATTGATGTTAGTATTGAATTCGACACATTTTACACCCAAACAATATCAGTAACCAAGAACCCACGAAAATCCTGACCTTTGTACAGGAAATAGGGCTGCTAGAAGAGTTGTAAACTTAGTAGGGGGGCACAATAGACCAAGATTGGTCGCGGTGCGCTATTCCTCCAACACTAAATAAAATAGTTAGTATTGAATCACTTGTGTGTAAGCTCTATACAGCCCTTATGATTATAGCCGTATATTACAGCTCTATTAAAATATCTAAAAAATGTATAAATTCAGAAGGAAACAAGTAAGAAAGTCGGTACCCTGCAGTGGCAGCGCTGCAGGCAGCAAACTTTCTTTTGCTCATAACTTGACCAATAGATGGCGCAATGACAATAGACTACTTGATTTTCAAAAACGATAAGTAGATAATAATCTTGATTACTAAATATCTCTAGAAGGCACAAACCTTCTATCTACAAAACTGTAGGGGGCGTGGCAAAAATTGAAAATAAACTGAATCTGCCTGTATAAGAAGTTACCATCTCTGAGATCTGTTTGTTCATACGGACGGACATGGCTATATGGACTCGGCTGTTGATGCTGATCAAGAATATATATTCCTAATAGGGTCGGAAACGATTCCTTCTCCCTGTTACATACTTTTGCACAAACTTAGTACACTCTGTGTACCTTTGGTGCAGAGTATAAAAATATGTACAGCAAACTCCAACTAAAACTCAAATTAATGGACAAACGTAAAGAAAATGTATTTTATTTACAGGTTTGAAGTATCAAGTTTCTAATCAATTTCTTTCAAGATAACCGCAAATGTTTTTTCAAATGGTAAACTAAAGCAAAGGGAATTACAATTAGAGAATAAAGCTCGAAAAGGTTATTGTGGAGTACGAGTGAAACTCGAATTAATTCATTTGGCGACGTAGTGTTTGAAATATAGACTTGAAGTTTGGAATATAAGATTTTTCCAATATAATTTTTTTACAGTTATTCTATCCCGGTATTGAAAATTTTGAAATCTTATTGAATCACGAATTAATTTTAATAAGTTTGATTTTTTAACTGATGATAGATTTAAATGTAATTTGGCTTACATTGCTTTGAGGACAATATAAAAAAGAATCATTGAATTTGAAACTCATTTTCGAATTCGGTACCCCTAGATTGGCAGCAACAATGTGCAGTGCGATAACCATTCCGTTTGAGTTCAGTGCAAAATTAGCAGAGTTTCATTACACAGGCTTATAAGCTTTTGCAACAGAGAAGTTAGCAAACTTTCCTTATGTATTTTTGGTTGCGAAATTCAAATCAATTGTCCGTTTTATCCCCGCACTTAAAGTTTACAAGATATGTATGTGCACAAACGTGTGTTCAACGAGGTTTGTTTACATTTATAGGTCCTGTGACCACATTAATCAACCTTTTCCAACCAAATTTGTTTTAATGTAAGCTGTATTGAATAACTTTATATAAAAAAACAAACACGAAGCTTCGATATTGTATTTCGATATTTTCGATATTTTTCTTAAATTTAGTGAGAAACATCGTACGTTGGAAATTATAGACGAATTTCTCATTTCCATTTTTTGAGCAATTACTTTCAAAGCTACATTTATTTGAAAATCTATTATTGAAACTATTGGCAAAGCTCCGCTAATTGGGGAACATTTAAGAGCAATTATAGGCGCCGCTTGTCTGTTGATCTCGAAATCAGACAGCACTTCATAAGCTTATTAAACTTAGATTTTGTTTTTTTTTCAACACACCGATTCGTATACATTGTATTAACAACAAAAACTTTATCAAATTTAACAGTGACGATTGCATTGAACAACTGCGTAGCTATTGAAATGTATGAACCTTTCAGTTGAATTTCGTTTTGAGAACTGATTTCTGAATACAACAATTGATTGCTTTATTCTTTACCCCACCCCAGAGCAAAATTTATGCCAAAGAGCGCAGAGAGGGCATGATGACGTTCTGATATTAATTTTTTACCAAATAAAAGCAAATCAATGTCAACACAGAGAGCGAAAGAGTTATGTATTCTTGCCAGCTGCTTGGCAAGCTTACGTCTAATCATTGCGGCATTTCTGTTGTGGGATAAATATTTCAATTTTTGATTAGTTTTCAATGTCGCGACAGCAAGTTCATTAGAAATAAATAAACTGAAGCATCAAAAAATATATTTTTTATACACTTGAAAAGTGTATTAAAATTTTGCCCAGGAACTTGCAACGCATTGAAGGAATCGTCTTCGACCACATAATATATTCTTGGTCAGCATGACGAGCTGTCGGAATATGTTGGAACTGCCCAGATCGAATGACTACTTCTTGTAGCTGCCATAGGAACGAGTTTTCAAACTGATCTGCGAAGTTTGGTCAAAATCGATAACAGTAAGAGGGAGCTCAAGTGTATTAAAAAGACGAAGCTAGCTTTCCTTTTACATTTTTACATCTTTAAAGATTTATTTTAAAATTGACCATATATATATTTTTTTAAATACTGTCAATTGTTTCAGTTTGGAAAAATCTCGCCTTTTATACTCGAAGAAAACACAAAAGTTTCAAGATCGGATCAAGAATGTTCGATATCAGAACTACGGTGAGAATAAAAACTCTTGACCCAAGTATACGTTTTTCAAACTTCTTGATCAAAGAGTCTTGCACGCAATTTTCTCCAACTTTGCTTGCTTTCTCCGGTCAGTCACTACCATCGTCCATAAATACCAAAATTTAACCCCATTTCACAAAACGAAATTTTAATACTCTGTACCGAAGGTACATAGAGTATATTAAGTTTGTGCAAAAGTATGTAACAGGGAGAAGGAATGGTTTCCGACCCTATAAAGTATATATATTCTTGATCAGCATCAACAGCCGAGTCGATATAGCCATGTCCGTCTGTCCGTCTGTCTGTCCGTATGAACGAAGAGATCTCAGAGATGGTAAGAGATAGAGGTTTGACATGTATGGGACATACATATATTTCTTATACTTGCAGGCAGATCAAGTTTATTTTCAATTTTTGCCCCGCCCCCTCCCGCCCCAGCAATTTGGAAAAAACTTCATATCTCGTTCGTTCCTTCTAGAGATACCTTGTAAACAAAATTATTTATCGATTTGCTGACGGAATGATAAAGATCGGATGAACGATACTCAAGTTATGGGCAAAAAACGGCCACTTAACACCACCCACCCCCCCACCAACAACCACAGCAACATACCCTAACCGTTCAACACAGGCAATCTTAGTGCTAGAGAGAAAGAGAGAGAGAGAGAGAAACTTAGAGAGCGCACCGCGTTGTGCGCGGGGTGTTAACTGGCCGTTTGACTCCTGAGCAAATGCGAGTGTAAGGGTACAGAGTATGTTATAGTCGGGCTTGACCGACTTTCTTTCTTGTTTTTATAAACAAAAATCAAAAGGACAGACCTTTTTGAATATAAATGGAAACACTTTTGAAAGACGGAAATTCGTGAATTTACACTGAAGGAAAAATGCTCTGAAATTTAAATAATTTCAACTTGACTTTAACATTTTCACCGTTTAAGCCTAGTACTGAGGCCGTTCGAACTTTCCTTTCGTCACAGTATTTCACATAAATAGAAACACTTTCTAAAAGCACATCAGCATCAAAGCAAAGCCAAGGTGTTTCTAATTATATGAAATACTAGACTTAAATATGGAATTCGTAAATATAAAGTGTGTACACTTTAACTCAAATATGGAAATAATAAAAAACAAGAAGGCCAAGCTAACTTCGTCTGTGCCGAAGTTTTTATACCCTTGCAAAAGCTGTTTTTGAAATGACAGAGTTTAAGAACGCTGAGATAAAAATCAAAAACTTTTGTAGCTAAAATCCATTTTCAGTCAGATGAACATCTAATTTCGACCAAATTTCGCGAATCTTTTTGAAAACATATCAACAAACAACAAAACATATTAACAATCGCCAAAATTGAAAACATAAAAGTTTTTCTCACTAAGACTCATTTTCCGACCGATAAGTCCAATGGCAGCCTGAAGATATAGTCATCTGATTTCGACCAAATTTTTAAAATTAGTTTGAAAGCGTTTAATATTAATAATTACCAACCTTAAGACCGATTTACTTGAAAACAAAAAAGTTTTTTTTACTAATACCCATTTTCCGACCGATCGGTCCTATGGCAGCTATAAGATATGGTCATCCGATTTTGACCAAAGCTTGCAAATCTGTTTGAAAGCATATAATATTAATAACGACCGTGTTTGGGAACGCTAACATTAAGAACAAAAAAGTTTTTCTCACTAAGACCCATTTTTTGACCGATGGTTCCTATGGCAGCTATAAGATATAGTCATCCGATCCGGTCGGTTCCGACATATTAGCAGCGTGCAGTAAAAAGAAGACTCTGTGCAAAATTTCAGCTCGATAGCTTTAAAACTGAGAGACTAGTTTGCGTAGAAACAGACGGACAGACAGACAGACGGACAGACAGTCAGACGGACAGACAGACGGACGGACAAAGCTCAATCGACTCAGCTCGTCGCCCTGATTAAGAATATATATAGTTTATGGGGTCGGAAATGAATATTTCTATGCGTTGCAAACTTCTGGGCAAAATTATAATACCCTTTGCAAGGGTATAAAAAATGTCTGCCAATTATTTTGTTTTGAATCGAGATCATGAATCCCATTGGACCAGCCACCAGCAGTTGGACTCTGAAACAACGAAACATTTTAAATTGTATTTTAAAAATTTTTACTTACTCTTTTGGGGGGGATTTGATATCGGGGCAAAGCATCTACACAGAAAAAAAAAAGTCCGGGAATTTTTTAAGCCTAAAATGTGTGATTTGATACCGACAGTAGGATTAAATTTTTAAGTATGTATCATTCCGAAAAGGATTGTTTTATGTACGATTCGTACGTAACAACCAATTGAGAGAGTGAGAGAGCGAACAAACTGAGAGCTAAAGCAAATTTCCTCTCTTTGCTTCTCTCGTCGTTGTTCGATCTGCTTTTTGCAAGCCGCATTGTCCGCTTTCCGGCTTGCATACATATTGAATGTTGAAGTCGGCTGCATTCTTTGTGTGACGCTAGCTAGAAGAAGTTGATGTGCGAAGAAAAAAGTGAAAAAAACTAAAAAATAAGTGACAAAAAAGTGAAATGGCCAATGAAAAATTAACGCAATGGTGCGAAAGCAACAACTTGCACCATATAGTGGAGAATTTGGCAGGTGAGTGTAAAGTGTTGTAATCGCTGCGGCGGTGTATGTGTGTGTATGTTTAATGCGTGCTTCTGATTTTCGGCTTGGGTATGAAAACATATATACATACATATGTAAAACCCGGTGTTGTCGAAGCAATGCTCTGTCCGCCTTAAATTCATATATGTATGTATGTGTGTGTATGCATGTGGGCAAAAATGCACACTTTCCTCAAATTTTTTCTTGTTTGTGACTGAGTGTACATGCAAGTTTATTAAGTATTTTGTTTATTTTTTATTACATTCATTATTAAGTTCGAGCACTTAAAGCTTATAACAGCTGAAGACGTTAAAGAAGCGATCCCTGATTTAGGCCTTCGTATGGGCCTTAGACGGAAGTTGTCCTGGTGATATCAGACTGAAGTGAGTAGATTTATATTTGTGTATCAAAATAGCAGCCAGATCAAGAATGTTTTTGAGTTTTACCACTCCGCATACCACAATTCGTAGATAAATTGTCCGAAACTTCTAGCTATTTATAGTTATCTAAAGTATTTTATAGTTATCTGCATTAGTTATCAGTTTAATCTTTAAATTTTTTCTACTTGCAGCTTGCCAATGAAAACGATTCGATTTCTGCCCAATCAAAGTGGATAACTGACTAAGCGAGAATGAGTATTATAACGGAAAATTTTTATATATATATAATATTTATTACACAAATATTTTATTTTATTAAATGCAAAAATAATATCTAATTTGCCTGTAAGAAAATATCTAAAAATAAAAAAATTCATCTCTACCGAATAGAATATTATAGAACATTATCTCGTATGGAACAAAGTTGAGTTCGAAAATGGGGCACAAATCTATCTCTACCGAACGAGATTATTATCTCTTATGGGACTTAGTTATGTTCGAAAAGAAGGATGAGTTTAAGTTCGGCCAACCGGGATCAAAATTTAAAAAATTATCCATACTTAAATTGTTCCTGTCGGGAATGATTTATGCCATTCCAAGATCAACCCATTTTTATTACCATTTCGGCATGAATTGATCCCAGAAATCTCTCTACTTATATTGAATTGGATCGACCATCTGTCTAAAAACATTAGACCACTTGTAATTCTCAAGTTCGAATTACCAGGAAAGTTCATATAAATGGCGCAGAGAAAATTTGGTGATTAAATATGTTTTTAATTAAATCAAAGTGCAAATTAATTGATTTTAAATTAAAATTTTGAAGACAAAAATTGCATAGTAAAATAAAATATGATTGTTATAGTTTTTACTATGCGATTTTTTCAATTAATCATTTTGAAGGTTTTATTAATGTTTATAAAAAACTATGACTATAAAACTAGATATCGAGTCTACGATTTTAATTATTTCTAAACAATTGTAGAATCATTAATTAACAGCTAAGAAGACAGAGAATTGTAGCGAAATCATGAATTTTTGTTGACCATAATCTACTAGGCACGCTTTTTCATGGTCATGACCATTTGTTCACATTATGTTATGATCATTTTGTTACCACTCATTAACGGTTTGGACTTGTCTTATAATCATGTTGTGCTCATTTTTACGAACTGCTTGGACATGTTTCAAGAAAATGTTCTGCTCGAAAGAACAAAAATTAATCATGTACGGGAAAAGGAGCATATTTGTTAATATTATATTATGGTTTTTTGTTTCGTTTGGCAATGTCTTTTTTAAGAATGAACAACGCAGGATGCATTGGAACCCAACACAGGACGGCATCTTAGCGACCAAAATGAAATAAATTTTAAAATATTTGTTGTGAACAAAACCCTTTTTTCTATTTCAAATGACAACGCTAAAGTGCGAAAGAAAATGGCTTTAAACAATTTTCTAACAGGGCAGGTATGTAAATCGCCACGTAAAATACCAATGGCAAATCTATGAAAATAAAATAAATTCAATTGCTGGAAAAGCTGCCGATTGAACGGTTTTCGATTTCAGAGCTACAGCGGGTTTTCGTTAAACATTTGTAAAAATGCGCATAAAATCCCCACAGCAGCGTCATTTTAAATTGCCAAAAAAATGTGCTTTTGTGTTTCACCAAAGCGACAGCGACAAACATCAAACAATAGCACCAGATCCAGAACACTATAGCTCACATAAATAATCACAAAATGCATCGACACTTGTTGTTGTTTCTCTTGAAACTGAGTCAACGCCACAATCTATTCCATCTGTTTTAAATATGTTTTCTCCAAATTCATACATTTAATTTTTTCTAAGGAATTTCTTATGTATACGCGTCATTCAAGCGAAATTCATTTGCTTGCTTTTTATAGCTACAATACTGTGAGACGCGAAATTTCGGAGAACAATTTAAATACAATTTGCAAGCCTTTCACACCTTGTCATTAAAAGCTTTCATAATTATGGAAGCCCAATAATGATTCAAGTCAGTGCTGCTTCTTGCTTTTGTGAATTCTGAAAATAAACTTTGAAATCATGGCCAAAAAAAAAAACAGTTTTTTAAGGCGGTCGGATTTTTCGATTACTAATTCTAAATGTTTTCCTAGAATTTTGAAGAAAATGGCAAAACATTTATGACTGAAAACCATAGCTAAAAAATGTCTTATATTTGTTGAACGGAAACGAACATGTTGGATAGCAACAGGTTCAGCAGTAAAACAAAAAAAAATGTTGTTTATTGAATGGATTTCGTGATACCTTTTTACCCATGTTTAATTGGAGTAGTGGGTCACTATTTCTACTAAATACACAACTTCTTTAAAATATACACTGTATGCTTCATGAAATGAACCAGAATTCAGCATTCCAAAGTACTTATTATTTCTACTTAAGTTATATCAATTGACGTCAATGGAACCGACAAATGGCACGATATGGTTTGAAAATCCCTGGAGGGAATTCAACTGGATTGTTTTATTTTTATACTCTGTACCAAGGGTATACAGAGTATATTAAGTTTGTGCAAAAATATGTAACAGGAAGAAGGAGTCCTTTGCGAAACTATAAAGTGTATATATTCTTGATCAGCATCAAAATCCGAGTCGATATAGAGATGTCCGTCTGTGTGTCTGTCCGTATGAACGATGAGATCTCCGAGATGGTAAGAGATAGAGATTTTACATGTATGGGACATATACTTCTTATACTTGCAGGCACGCCCCCTCCCGCCAAAAATCAAAATTATCAATCGATAGCTGAAGGAATGATACAGAAGATTTTGACTTAACTATACTTGCTGTTCTAGCAACTCAGGTATCAGTTGAAAGAGCCTTTTCATAGCTCGTAAATAACTCTCAACATTTTTTTCAGTTCAGTGAGCAGAGCGCTCACGTCACTGACCGAAAAACCAAATATAAAAGTGGCCCGGGCTTTCCGCAACCGAATGTGTTCTATTATCGCGCTCACTGTTAAGTGGCTGTGGTTGATCACACAGCACTGATCGGTCTGACAGCAACCGAATAACAGGCCCAACTCAGTCAATTGGTCTTAAATTGCGTGCTTCTCGAAAACCAAACTCTCAAAATGTTATTTGAAAAGGTTGCAGACTCAAGAGTTGCGCCAGAGTTTAACATAAGCAGAGAGTCTATGCGAGAGAGAACGAGAGAGCGCGTATTGTTCGTCGCATACATTCATATCGTAAGCCGAGCCATACACACCGATGCATACATACGAAGAAGACCTTTTGAATTCGGGAATTAGGCTAAACGATCCCAAAAGACCTAAGAGGAAAAAAATCGAAAAAAATGCGTTTCTCTCCTCTCACAATTAAATAGAAACAGAGAGCGTAGTTATTGGTTATTTCGGTACCTCTTTTCAATGTGGTCGCACAAAAGCTGTCGTTTTCTGACAAAGGCAACTTCTGCTTAAGTTTGATCCTTCTAATCTTAAAGCTAGTATAGATGAAAAGCTCTTGGAAGATGTAATGCCCATTATCCCATTGTTCTATTTTTATCCCATGTGCTCTACAAATCTTCTACACATGGAATACATCGAAACTACTCTTTTATGTTCAAATAAACCGAGGTTCGAACAAAAACCTTGGGTTCAGGGGTTCCAGCTACCGGTCCGCGAACCGAACCTTGGACTTTACAACGGATTCGAACCCCCGGACCGAACCTCCTGCAAAATTATAGAGGTTTGCAGCCTTGCTGGAAATGTAGCGAATTATATTCCATATGCGGAATATTCTGACTTGTACACAAAAGCAATTCTGCATTAGCAACATAAAATTTACCAAAACACGGGGTTGAGCCTGCTCCTAGCTGAAGCATAAAAGATACGCCAAAGCATTCTTCTCACGATTTCTAGAAGGCCCCGAAAGTTTTGACTCTGATTATTCATTGTCATTGCAAATCGAACTACATGGACTGATCATTCTAGCTCGTTATTTGAATAAAACGCATATATGGTGCAAGTGACTAGCTCTTTGACTAGCTTATTAAGACATTGGTTTTTCCTTTTTATACATTTTTTGTTCTACCACCAAGCAAGCACATGACATAACACATGGTTGTAGGCTGTTTGGATTTCTATCTTATTGAAACCAGATGTTGTCCTTCTTTTAAGGGTTTTTTAGTTACTAATCTATTTTAATGCGCCTTGCACTTGAGTCCCAAACGCAAGTAGTGCTCAAATATCTTTGTTCAAATATCTTTGAACATTATTGAATGACAAAAAATTTGTTCCGTATAACAGTTTTATACAAGAAATTTAGTAAAATTTATTTATTAAAGCTTTAAATCATCTTAATGCGCTGTTGCAGTTTTGTGCCGAAGTAAATCTTTATATTTACTTATATCAATTATGGTTTTTTCATCTATCCAAATTGACTTTAGATAGAACTTCTCTTCCTTGGGATACCATTCAATGTTGGTTTGGCCAGGCAACGAAAAGTCACGCTCTGTTTTGGTACCCTTTTGATTTGTTGGTGGATTGATGCAAATTGATTGTACCTGAGCCGAGACGACTAAGGGTTCGATCAAGTCCACAAGTACCAAGGGTGATCCATTTCCATCACTTTTTCTGCAAATAAAGTTGTCAATTCTTAAAGTTCTTGTTAAAAAAAAAAATTGATAAAAACTTGCCTCTTCAGTTCTTTGATCTTATTCAGATTGTGCGTTTTGTAGGCATGCAGCTGCCTCGGATTAAAAGTGGTTGTGCGATTTCCCTCGACAATGGTATACGTAAAGGCATCAAGACTCGGAAAACATGCATGTGCAGCAAGAATTTTAGATGGACTCACAATGACGCCCAAGCAAACGAAGCTATAGTTTTGGCCTTGGGATTGTTTAAATATGCTAACCACCCAGGGATCTTCTTGCACAGTTGGCAATACTCTGCCACAATCTGGGATGCATTTTAATATGGGAACATTACTTTTGTGTATCCAATTTCCAGTATCATCGCAAATTCGTTCACTTTTGCTAATCGTTGGATCGGTGGACACATATCCTGCAGCGCAGGTAACCTCAACTTTGGAATTAACGGAAAACTTGGTAGTCGCACTATTGCAGTCCTTAACTACATTGTTGACGACACATTCCAGCTCTGTGGAAGGATCATGCTGGAAACTCGTACCATTGCATGTAATAACGCATTTCGGCCAAGCTGCCTGCCATTCACCATTTTGACAACTGTTTATGTCAGAACCATTCAATACGTAAGGGGATTCGCAGCTAAGACGGACGACCGTTCTGTCGAATATGGTCTTGTTGGTCGTAGAGTGCAACACACCAAATAGGGTGTTCACTTGTGCATTATTTGTCAATGGAACCAAACAATTTCTAGTTGATCGTACGGCATTACATTTTGGTCCATACCACTCAGTAAGCGAAGAATTTTCACGCATTTTCAGGCAAATTGAAGGCATTTCATCAGATTCGTCCGCGCAATTAAATTCGTGATCACATGCCAATTCCTTTGGAATGCAGCCACCATAAGAACAGCGAAACGAGTCGGAAAGGCAAACATATGCTGCACATTGTTCAGCAGTCTCATCACTGCCATCCTCACAATCCTTAATGCCATTGCAGACATGTTCAAACAGCACACACTTTTTAGTTGTGGTGCACTGAAACTGATTTTCACTGAAAAATGTGAAGTTTTAGAATAAACAATTTACTTCAATTTGTCGCTTTAACTTACTTGCAATTGCCTCGTAATTGAGTCGCACGCTCATCAAAATCTTCTGATTTGAAACATCTGGTCCAATGCTCATCTGTTCCATCATGACAGTCTTTTTTTTTATCACATAGCTGATTTGAAGAAAAGCAGCTGCCGTAAGAGCATCGCAATTCTGGGCACGACTGCGAGTGACATTCCTTAAAGGTCTCGTCACTTCCATCGAGGCAATCCACATGCGCATCGCACTTTTGGCTTGTTGATATAACCTGACCATTATCGCATTGGAAGTCCGCATGAGCTTTAAATAGAAATTTGGAAAGAAGTTATTTTAGAATGTATTGGCGTGGTAAATTTAAACTTCTTTTGAGCAATTTATTCGAGGAGTTTTTATAGAAACTGTTGGCAGAGTTCAGCTAATTGAAGAAACTATTTGAAAGAAATATTTGCAAGGGCAATTATTGCTTTTTGCTTAATGCGTTGAAATTAGTATCTAGCTGGCATCTAACTAGATTACAGTTCAAATCAATACATTATATTTATTAATAATTTTAGATTTGGTTTTTTCAACGCACCGATTCGTATACATTGTATTAACAACAAAAACTTTGTCAAATTAAACAGTGACGATTGCATTGAAAAGCTGTGTAGCTATTAAAATTTATGAACCTTTCAGTTAAACTTCTTTTTGAGAACTGATTTCTGAATCTAAAATCTGAATGCTTTATAGAGCAAAATTGATCCCCAAGGGGGGCTGAAGTCAAGTTTTTCTTACTAATAGCCAAGTTCCACTGAAACATATAAAGAGTCGGACTGACGGACACGGCTATAGTAACTTAGCTCGTCATGCTGATTACGAATATACCATATATACTTTATATGGTCGGAGATGCAAGGGTTTAAAAATAACGAGCACCGAAATACCATTCGGTATGATAAACAATGACGCATTAACTGGATATCGAGTCTACGAGTGTCAAACTGCGTAAAGCTAATAGATGGTTTTATGGGGTACTCAGCACTTGATATTTTGTGGCTCTGGTAGCACTATATTTAGTTTAAAAGTTAGATTCAGTCGATTTAATGCTTAAAATTCCTCGATCTACCTCAATGATGTGTTGGATTATCTACTGGAAGGCATTCACATAAATGGATGCTAGATAAAGTCCCTATTATATGCCGATAACATTGTGGTATTTGCAGAGTCGCCAAAGAAAATGCAAAGCATGATAAATGCGCTGCAAGAATATTGTAAAATAAATACCGCAAAGTCAAAGATTCTAGTCGTCAAAAAACACTGGAGAAGACTTGCTCTTGAAGAGAAATGGTACTTGGGAGAAACCGAGCTTGAAGTGGTGAAACGTATAAATACCTGGGAGTGTGGATTTACCATAATGCGCAATTTACATACCACGCGAAAGTGGCGATAAACTGCACGTGGAAATCTCTCCTGAGCAGGAAAGATGTACCAACGAGCACCAAATACAAACTTTTCGGAGCATTTGTGAGGTCCATTTTGTGCTACGGAGCACAAGTCTGGGGGATTATGCAGTACGATGAGGTTGAGAAGCTGCTCAGATATTTCCTGAAAATGCTATTCCGACTGCCCAGAATGCTATATCTGGAAACGGGATTCTCACCTCTCCACATATTTACCGCAGACATGAACTTCTCCGACATGCAGAAGGTTTTTCGCATGCCCGAAAATAGACTGCCTAAAATATTGGCTCAGTTTCTGCTAAACGGACGACACCAGTTCTGTCGGGAATGGGAACTTCTATCAGCCAATCATTGCGAAAGACTTAACCTTGAAGAAAGTTAAGAGTGGGAATCATGGACAACAGAAATCGAATCAGAGAGGAGCTCTCAGAGGCTAAAATACAAAGAATTGAACTACGACCTAGGAGAAAGAAATTATTTCAACGACGCGTTTTCAGTGGAGCAAATTCGCACAATTTTTAGGGCCAGAGGTGAATTGCTCAACCACAACTTTGTCCCAAACATAGCAAGCAGCAACACAGCATGTTCTCTTTGCAACTGGAACGAGCAGGAAAACACTATCCATTTTATTGGAAACTGCCCAATCTTGAGGGAATACAGAATACAGAATAAAGCAAGACTAGATCTGCACGAAGTTCACCTAGCTGGTTGGTCTATCAAATTGGTTGATATTATATAACTTTATAAGTCAGGCAACCAAATAACGAAAACAAATATTGGAAGGTGACTTTTAAAACAGGGTAACCAACCGAATCTCGCGCTATGCAGTTGAACGATCTGGTATCTGGGGGGAAGACCCGGGAATCTAGGAGTATTAGACTGAATAGCGAAGAATTTGCCATTATCGTAGCCTCATTTTCTTAGCGTCTTAACGTAACTGAAATGCATAATTTTCACTTGATATTGCCCATGGTATTTCCTAAGACATAAACACAGACATATTTGTTTTGTAAGTTTTTATGCATCAGTGCCTGTAATCATGTATATTCCGTTTTAAAAGGAAAGATACTTTGTTTAAGTTTTATTTGCTGATATATAGTAGCGTTTTATTCGATATTTATAGTTGTCTTAGTTTTAACAATTAATATAATAGTTTTTTGTAGATGTTTAAATGGTTTTATTAATAATTTGCTTGACTTAGCGACGCGTCTTTTTCGACAGTTCAATCGGTAGTGAGGCAGCTTGCCAGAAAAAAGGGAGAAGTAGAGAGCGAAGAAGGAGTGTGCATAGAACACGTGGTTTAACAGTTAATGCGACGAATGTACAGTGGGACATTCGTGAAGAAACTGTGATAAATTACAGTGGCATAAATCATACTTCACTCTGTGCTGATCACATTCTTTCGCTTTATTATATTGGCATTTAAGCAGCGCTCTGTTTCTCTCTATCTCTTTTCCTTTCAATGTTTGTACTTGACTCTGTGCACCTTTGGTACAGAGTATAAAAACTATTTCGCACGGATTTCGCTGGTTGCTGTTTCGAGAGTTGATCTGCAGCTCACGCGCGAAATAGCCACTTCGATATGACAACGCAACCCGACGTCAACTTATCGTACCAAAGGTACGTAGAGTAAATAAAGTATGTACACTCAGAGGAAAAATAGAGAATTTCACTCTTGAATCAAGAGCATTCGGTGTCAAAAGTACGGTAAGAGTGAAAATTCTTGATTCAAGAGCGAAATTCTTGATAAAAGAGTGAATTTTTGATCCCGACATTCCTGATTCAAGAGTTTCAGCTCTTGATCCAAGTATGAATAATTCTTGATTCAAGAGTTTCAGTACTTGATCCAAGTACGAATAATTCTCAAAATAAAGAACTTAAAAAGAATATTTGGGGTGGGGGTGTGAGAGACACGGCCGACCCGACCCGACTGACGTGGTGACCAACCAGAATCATCTCTGACCCTATATATGTATATCGGCCCTGTTCCGAATTCCGAGCCAGTTTCCGTGTAAACGTTGACTTTTCTTAGTTATAACATATAAATCGATATAAAAGGTGTGAAGAATATCTGTGGCTACTAGACCAGGTCGTCTCTTTTTGATGAATTGATTCCACTTGACATTGAGAAATCGGTATCAACTGCTTAAGCAATTCCGATTTTCCTCAAACCGGATCTAGTTACCATAGATATGATTGTCAACTTCCATGTAACATTGTTCAATGGGAATTCCACTTGCAAACGTTTACACGGAAACCGACTCGGAATTCGGAACAGTGCCGTATATATATTCTTGATCAGCATCAACAGCCGAGTCGATATAGCCATGTCTGTGGGTCTTTCCGTATGAAAGAAGAGATCTCAGAGATGGTAAGAGATTGAGGTTTGACATGTATGTGACTTATATTTCTTATACCTGCAGGCAGAAGTGATGTACGCCTTATTTCGCACTTGCTATCGGCGAAATAATGTGCAGAGATTTCACACACTTATTGCAAGTATCTCCAGTCCAAGCTTCACTTCGACGCGCAAAGAAGGTGTGTTGATGGAATCCCAAAAAAATGTTTGACAATGCTCTTTGTATTTATCTCTCTTAACGATAACCGTAGCTTTTGTCCATAAAGAGAGCAATAAAACTTATACATATCCATAGTGTATTGTTCGACTGGCAATCGACTGGCAATCGCAGATGAAATCAAAACGCGGTGCCGCTCAAAGCAGAAACAACCACATTTACAGACGATCAACCAACACACTCGCAAAATATCAATACCGCAAAAATACTAATGAGGCCGTCCGCACACAGCTCGTAGCGTCATCATAGCGATTTGAAGTACAAAAGGCGAAAGATTTGATGTCGCGCACTTGAGTCATGCGTCTTGCGTGCAGTATACGATATCAGACGATAGTCGTCATGCAGCAAGCAAGTTGTTCTCGACATCAAATCCTACGCCTTCCCTACGTCAAATCGCTACGATGACGAAACGAGCAGTGTGCGGAGGGTCTTAGACAATGAGTGTGTATTTGACTGAACTGCAAAATTTTAAGTGTCAGTCACACTCACAAGCTTTTACAGCGAGTGTACATGTGGTCAAGAAAAGGGGCACTCTTGAAGATCTCTGGTAATAACCAAGAAAAACTGTAAATGTACTATATTTCGGTCACTGTGGACCACTCTGTGGAAATGCGCATATCTTTAAATTCCTAAAACTTCTTATCCATATTCGTCATTTATGCGAAATTGAGATGAGGGGGAGAACGAAAATGCGATTACCTAGTAAATGTGCTCATTATTCCGCGAGTATTCAATATTTTTGTAGAATGTACTTGGTCCAGATGGCCATTTGGGAGGTTTACACAAACAACGTTTATGCTAGTTGTATCTTGGTTTTTTAAAATCACGCTTTTAAAATGCTCCTTTTTATGCTTCTCTATAAAAATCACGAAAATTCGTGTTTCAAAAATCATGATTTGCTGAGAATGCTTGGTTTTTTTTTCTTGGAAAAACCATGATTTGAAATCATGCCTTCTTCTTGCAAGCATAAACGCAGTGTTTGACTGGTCCATCAGAAACTGCTGTCATATTATAAAAATAGAGGAAAGCTTCATTCGGCTCGACCGAAGTTTATATACCCTTGTAAGTTGTATAATTTATAAAATTAAGGTTTTAAAAGATTTTCGTCGAGCATTCTTTGCTGAGTTATTTCCAAAACTCAGCTGTAGATGGCGCCATTCCTTTGACCATTTGCTTGCCAGTTTATTATATGGCAGCTATACGATATATTCATCCGATTTTTACCAAACTTCACAAAATTGTGTGAAAACTGATAATATTCATAACTGGAAAGTATAAAGACCCTACAATTGCAAACCAAAAACGCTTTTCTTACTAGAACTACTTTTTCGATCGATCGTTCCTATGGCAGCTATATGCTATAGTCATCCGATTTGGATCAAACTTGGGATAATTGTGTGGTAGCATATAATACTGATTAGTAACAAGTTTGGAAGCGATAGCATTGTAAACAAAAAAGTTTTTCCCACTTAGACTTTTTTTCAGAACTATATTTTTTATGGCAGCTATACTATATAGTTGACCGATTTTCATCATACTTGGTGGAATTATGTGAAAGTGTAAAAAACTTATAAATACGAGGTTTGGGGGAGTTTGCATTGAAAACAGAAAAGTTTTTCTCACTAAAACTAGTTTTTCGCCCGATCGTTCCTATGGCAGCTATATGCTATAGTCATCCGATCCGGCCGTTTCCGACAAATGTGCAGCATTTTTGTACCAAAAGACTTCGTGCAAAGTTTGGTGAAGATAGGTTTTAAACTGACGGAGGAGATGGCAAAGAAACAGACGGACGGACAGACGGACATGGCTATATCAACTCAGCTCGTCCTGCTGATCAAGAATATATATACCTTATGTGGTCGAAGACGCTTCGAGAGAAATAAAAAACGGAGAAATTTTCATCCCACCAGTTGAAGATCGCTGCAAAGAGATACCTATTATGGGAGGGAGATGTACTATTATACATATATGTCTATTTAAACCATCATGTGGAGTCAACAAAAAGACCCAGGTCCTCCAAAGGCAGATCTTTTAGACTACCCAGGACTTCAAAGAATGGTTTTTCCAAATGTTGGGTGCCCTTCCTAGGAAGTGCAGGCCAGTCGCAAAGAAGATGTTGGATACTTTCTATATCTTTCTTATTCCCAAAACTGCGACAGAAGTCATGATCTAAAGATGTAACAGCCAGGGGCGTGGTCCCATTGTCGTTCCGCCCTAGTTCTGGATTTCCGTTCAACTTCTGTCATGATGTCCTGCAGGGGTCTTTGTATGTCCGTAGCCTGGAATGGCCAGATACCCAGACGAGAGTGATGGAGTGTTGTTGGATTTGGTTCAAGGCTGTCACCGTACTGCGAACTAGGTTTCTCTTTGTGGCGTTCGATGACAGAGCTTTAATGGCAGCCTGAATGTCAATATAGATTAATTAAGTCGCTTGCCAGACTGCATTGATATCTACCTCGAAAACGCTACACCAGTCCGGTAGAGGGAGTGAGAGCTGTGTTCTCTTTGGAGAAGATGCCAGATACAGTGCCCACGAACCGTCTGTATATATGGTAAGCTAGTTATCCCTGATGGTAGTTTCTTGCTTCCATTGCTCACTCTCCGGGAAACAGGTTCTAAAGCTGTCGTTTCATTTCTAAACTGGTATATAGTAGTCGCTTCCCTTCATGATAAAATAACTACAAGGTAGCGCAGCCGGGAGTGCCTTTTCGCATGAGAATTTATCGAACCACAGGGTTGAAACATAGACCAAATTCAGGGCCGCTTGATTGTTTACATATGTGGGCAGCTTCGATAGAATTTTCGCATTTCGATACACCAGATTACAACTTTTAGTCATCGAACCAAGATCGACTGAGAATATCGCAGCTGCGCAGTGCGCTACCTTGTAGTTATTGTATCATGGCTTCCCTTTGCCTGTGCAGTTATTCCTACTTCAAGCAGGATACTGCTGTGGCCTGAAGTAGATGCTTTTAGAAGTTTCAGTTCCCGGAGTTTTACTGCTCTTCTCGCTGCTGTATACTTCAGGAAAGTATCTGCAGGTTCCAGGTATACCCAGTCAAGCCGCTCTTTGAATTTTATGGAGGTTGTTTGTTAGCCGCCTTCCATCAGACCAGCGCTCCATATGTAAGGATAGGTCTGACGACCACTGTGTATAACCAGTGAATGATATACGATTGCAGTCCCCATCTCCTACCGAAAGTCTTTTTGCAGGCATCATTCTTTCTTTGGAGGAAAAGGGAACGGAACATATCTCTCTTGATTGGATGATATTATCACTATTATCTACAAGCGCTGGATATGCTGCTGCTCCGTACATATTCCATAGGATCAGAGACATCGCTGTACAACCAACTTCAACAACATGTTATACTCCACTCGACTTGGTAAATTTAAATCTTTTAGAAAAACACCAACCAATTTATTTTGCTTGAACCTAGGACCTTCTGCACTTATGAACCAACTACGAATGGAGTGATATGCTAGCCAATGCCTAGTTTTGATGCTACATGTCTAAACTTTGACTTCTACTTTTATGTGACGTTGTTGAGTTTAGTTGAATTCAGCTCAATTCAAGCACTTTGACAACATTTGTGCTCAAAATTAGTAAAAATGTTTTGTTCGTATTTTGCGATGGTTTTAATCATATTTCGAATCATAAAAGCCTATGAAAAACAATTTAAAGCTACAAAATATTGTTCTCTTTAATGAAACTTAGTAAAATAAAAATCACAATTTACATATATTATTGCAAATCTGATGTAGTTAGCTCAAAACGAATTAACAAGAATTTGAATCATTAGAATTAAAAAAAAAAATAAACACAGAACTGTATAGACTTAAGCTCAATTCACTTAGGGCCGATTTCTTTTCATCCAGATAGCTGCTATGTATCAAATAAACTCAGAACTTACTCTGTTATTTGTTAGCTTATGTGACAGATATCTCTAAGTAGAAGATGTGAAATCGGCCCTTAAAGCATTAAGAACTGAATTGATTTTGTATAAATACAAATGAATTAGTTAGTTTATTTGTCGCCAAAGAAAATCATAATATGGACTTATATCAATTTTGGTTTGGTCATCTCTCCAAATTGACTTTAAATAGAACTTCTCTTCCTTGGGATACCATTCAATGTAGGGTTGGCCAGGCAATGAATAGCTGCGCTCTGTTTTGGTATCATTTTGATTTGCTGGTGGATTTATGCAAATTGGCCGCACCTGCGCCGAGAGTATTAAGGGCTCGATCAATTGCACAAGTACCAAAAGCGCTTTACGTCTACTACGATTACTGCAAATAAAATTGTTAAGACATAAATTGCTAGTACTAAAAACTTGATCAAAACTTGCCTCTTTACGTTTTTGATCTTATTCAGATTGTGAGTTTTGACGGCAGGCATTTGCCTTATATTAATAGCGGTTGTACGATTTCCCTTGACGATGGTATACGCGAAGGGATTGGTATTCCGAAAACATGCACTGGGAACAAGAATTTGATATGGACTCAGAATGACGCCCAAACACTTGAAGTTATAGATGCAGGATTCGGATAGTTGAAACATGCTAACCACCCAGGGATCTTCTCGCACAGATGACAATTTTCTGCCACAATCTGGGACGCACCTTATGATGGAAACATTACTTTTATGTATCCAATTTCCTGTGTCATTGCAAATTCGTTCACTTTTGCTAATCGTCGAATCGGTAGACACATAGCCTGCAGCGCAGGTAACCTCAATTTTGGAATTCACAAAAAACTGGGTAGTCGCATTTTTGCAGTTCTTAACAGCATTGTTGACCATACATTTCACCTCTGTGGAAGCATCATGCTCAAAATTCGGACGATTGCAGGTCATAACGCATTCTGGCCAAGTTTGTTGCCTTCTACCATTTTGGCATCTGTTTATATGAGTACCATTCGAAAGAGCTTAAAATAAAAATTTGGATAGATATGGTTTTGATCAAAAGGTTTATATGAATCGTGTGAACATTTTGTGGTAATCCACGTTGAAACTGAGGAAATGGGCTAAGTATGATCTAGTCTATCTAACGGAACTGGATTGAACTTAGAAATAGTAGGTTAGCAGCAGCATATCAGCGCTGGTAAATTCGACATTTTAAAGAGATGTGCTCAGAGGGAAAAAACCTGATCAGAAATGATGCTGTTAAAATTTTTGACAACAAATGTTCCAAATATTCTTGAAATGAGTAAAATTGTACTTAATCGGATAAAATTTGCCTTATAAAAAAACTAAAACAGGTTATCGGCACAGCGAGAAAGCGAGTTTTCTCTGTTTTGGATCTTTCTCTTGTTCTGTATGCCCCTGCAGAGGATATATTTAAATAGTCAGGATGTTTGTAACGCTAGAGGAAGCATCAACGACCACATAAAGTATATGTATATTTGATCAGCATGACGAGCTGAGGTGATATAGCCATGTCCATCTGTCTGTCTGTTTCTTTGCTATCTCCTCCGTCAGTCTCTCCGTCAGTCTTAAAGCTATCTTAGCTAAACTTGTCACCAGTGATTGGAAAGATACCCAGTTTTCTTACCTAGGTAAGGTACAAGGTAAATGTTTAAAAATATACCTAGGTTAGGTAAAAGGTATCCGGAATTTCCGGAATTTTCTCGCTTTTTTAATATAAGGTTGTCAAAAAAGTCTTGCGGTATTTTTATTGAATTTTCAATTGTTCATAAAATTGGTTATAATAATGCGATTTAAGTCAAATATGCGCCGTTTTGTTCGATGACGAGTTCCCAACGAGATGCCAACTTTATAATGCCCCTCTTATAGAAGCTCGCTTCCCTATTGGCAAAAAACTCGGAGAGCCAATTTTCACAGGACTCTCTTGTGGCCAACTTCCGACTACCAAGCTCGTTCGCCATGGACAGAAATAGTTGGTAATCACTTGGTGCGAGATCCGGACTATACGGTGGATGCAAAAGAACCTCCCATCCGAGCTCCCGGAGCTTCTGGCGCGTCACCAAAGATGTGTGTGGCCTGGCGTTGTCCTGATGGAAGACAATTCGCCCTCTGTTGATCAAAGATGGCCTCTTCTGCATGAGTGCTGCATTCAAGCGGTCCAGTTGTTGGCAGTACAGGTCCGAATTGAGCGTTTGGCCATAGGGGAGCAGCTCATTGTGGATGATTCCCTGCCAATCCCACCAAACACACAGAAGAACCTTCCTGGCTGTCAATCCAGGCTTGGCCACCGTCTGGGCAGCTTCACCGCTTTTCGACCACGACCGTTTGCGCTTCACGTTGTCGTAAGTGACCCACTTTTCATCGCCAGTCACCATCCGCTTCAAAAACGGGTCGATTTTGTTGCGATTCAGAAGCGATTCGCATGCATCCATACGGGCAAAAATGTTTCTTTGCGTCAAGTCGTGTGGCACCCATACATCGAGCTTCTTTTTGAATCCAAGCTTCTTCAAATGGTTTATAACGGTTTGATGACTCATGCCCAGCTCTTGGCCGATGCTACGGCTGCTACTATGCCGGTCTCTTTCGATCAGGCCTTCCGGACCGTGGCGCATCTTCGATCACCTCTGCACCAGAACAAAAACGTTGAAACCATCGTTGTGCGGTGGAAATGGAACCTGTATCGGGTCCATAAACTGCACAAATTTTATTGGCAGCATGAGATGCATTTTTGCCTTTATCGTAGTAGTACTGTAAAATATGCCGTATTTTCTCTTTATTTTGCTCCATGTTTGCGACGCTATAACTCACGAACGACTAAAAACAAACAACAATAAATCAAACACGTGTTAGGGCGTGAAAAGAGCTTTCCAAAAAGCTCTAGCGTGAACCGATGCGACGAATACAACTAGAACTACGCGCTTGCAAAGACAAGCTTGCGGAAATACCGCAAGACTTTTTTGACAACCTATTATAACAAGAGTATTTCGTCACCCATTCTATTTCTCTTTAGTGAAGATATTTGGCCACTTCTACTAAAAATTCTTTTAATTGGGACAGACCTAGGCAAAATGATATTATACTTATAAAAACATTGCAATTATTTTTATACTTAAGTATAGATTCAATAGATTTGCTATAATCGGCAAGAAGAGTGAAGACTTCCAATTCAATATTAGAATTTTCATAACAACTCTCTTGAAGGCTATTAGTTCCGAAATTCGTTGAATACTGTCATGAAAACTGTTCCATCTGGTGCTGCTACTCTTGTCAACTTCATCTGCTTCTATTACGGATCTGCTAACAGCATTCCAAGTTGCCGTTGCTTTCCCTAAGGAAGAATTGTACAACCGCTTGAATAATGTGTTTGGTAGAGCCTGTTTAGCATATTTCGTAACAACTAAGTTCAAAGCGTTTGAGGCGCATCTAAAGTGCCCTGGAAAAAAAATTCAGCATCAGCTCAACTATCCCGCTCTATTACCTTTAAATCAGAATAGTCTAAAAACTCAGTCTTCACGTGTTTCCTTCAAAACTGTACACTTTAAATGCATTTCAGAAGTTGGATAAATTTTCTGTAACTGTTTAACACTTGGATATATCTAAGTTGGTATTTGCAATTAACTTCAGCTAATATAGTAGCAACTATTTCATGTGTGTGGGAAAATCGCACTAATATGCGAGCACTAGAGAATGACGATGCAGATTGCTATCTATATAGCGGCCGGTTACATGATAGTAACTTTTGTTATTGCAACTCCAGATATCGGAGGTCGTACATATAAAATGAGAATTTTGAAAAAAACCCGCCGATATTTTTCTTATACAGCCTTGCTCCCAATTTATAGTCTGCCTTCCTGTTATCAAGCATGGATTGAATAGTTTTTGAACAGGGAATTTTTACCGGACGTCCAGTTAAAACCACAAACAGGTCCCTTATACTTTTCTTTTCGATATGGCAGAGCGCGGCAGCATCTCTGCTATAATGTAATCGGAGCGAAAAAAATCAAGTACGAAAAGTACCTAGTACCTTACCTATTGATAAGGTAAATGAAAATTAAGACCTAGGTAAGGTAAAAGGTACTCGAATTTGAAAATACCGAGGTAAGGTAAAAGGTACACAAAATATTTATCTAGGTATGTACCTAGGTATTTGTAACTAGGTACTTCCAAACACTGCTTGTCACGAATTCTGAAGGTATAAATACGCTGCACATTTGTCAGAACCGGCCGGATCGGATGACTACAGTAAATAGCTACCATTGAAACGATAGGTCGAAGAACTAGTTTTAGTGAGAAAAACTTTTTCGTTTTCAATGCAAACGTCACCAAATCTTGAATTTATAAGCTCTATTAAAATCGGACAACTACTATATGAACTAAACTTTTTTGTTTTCAATGCCATCGCTGTCCAACTTAATATTTTACAATATTATATGCTTCCTCACATTTCTGATAAGTTTGATCAAAATCGGATGGCGATAGCATATAGCTGTCAAGGGAACAATCGTTCGAAAAAGTAGTTCTAGTGAGAAAAACTTGTTTTTTTTTTCAATGGTAGAGTCTTTTTACTTTCCAGTTATGAATATTTTCGGTTTCCACACAAATTTGGGAAGTTTGGTCAAAATCTAATGAATGTATCGAATAGCTACCATATAACAACATACTGGCAAGCAAATGTTGAAAGCAGTGGCGCCATCTATTGTTAAGTTTAAAATGACCTTGAAAAGGGAAGAATATCATTTCAAATTAAGTTCTTGAAAGCGGATCGACATTAATTCGATGTGAGTAATTGAGATCTCAAAAAATTGTTTCTGAAGTGTGTTGTTTTACTAAAAAGGATCAACAACAAGTGAGAAAGTATTATACTACTATAATATTATAATACATCCAAGGAGTCACGCAGTTATCGTGCAATATTTTTATTAAGTTTATCTCTCTCTCTCTTTCTCTCTTTCCCAAAGATTGTGATTGTTTGAATACAGCGGTGGTTGGCGGGAATGGCGGTTTTTGCTCATAACTTGTTCATGCGATCTTTATCATTCCTTCCGCAAATCGATAAATAATTTTGATTACTAGATATCTCTAGAAGGTACGAACAATCTATCATCAAAACTGGAGGAGATATGACGTTTTTTCAAAATTGAGGGGGCGGGAGGGGGCGTGTCAAAAATTGAAAATAAACTTGATCTGCCTGCAAAAATAAGAAATATATGTCCCATACGTGTCAAAGCTCCATCTCTGATTATCTCTGAGATCTCTTCGTTCATGCGGACGAACGGACCGACGGACATGGCTATATCGACTCGGCTGTTTATATACTTTATAGCAGCGATGCCCAGCCGTATGCTCCTTGGATAGGAAGATAGGAAATCAATGATAGTACACATGCAGGACGCGAGGCAGCAAACGATTTCGTGTGTATGCGTCGCGTATAACAAAAACCGGTTTTGTTCTCTTCTGTGATTGGTGTTTGCGCTCGCAAACAAACTGACCAACAACAATACCCTTAATGGTATAGATGCTTTTCTTTGTGAGTATTGGTGAGTGCTGTGCTGTATGCTGCTTTTGGGCATGCCTGCTTTATAGGGTCGGAGATGATTCCTTCTAGCTGTTACATACTTTTGCACAAACTTAATATACTCTGTGTACCTTTGGTACAGAGTATAAAAACCGTTCATGTGCTCACCTTGACTCCAATGTTTTCGGTTTTTTCCCCTCTGTGTAACTTCTCGTGCCCCACAATGTAAGATCCGCTTTAATCCGCTGATGCTTGTTCCTAATTCAATCGAATTTCCTTTTACTTTTAAGAACAAACAATTTTCTTGATACAGATAGCATACAATTTAGTTCAGCTCAATACTGGATTTAATTACAACTGCTGTTCAATAAAAGATTTAAGAACTGTTCAAATGTGTTTCTATTCATGTGAAGTATTGTGCCAGACTGAATTTTTATCTCATGTGAGTAAAGTACTCTAAGAATAAAACATTTCTGTTATTTCAAATTTTTAAAAATTATTAATTTATTTAGACTTTTTCCTTTCCAAAATATTTGAAAATGATTCTCTTTAACTTAGGGCTAAAAAAAACCTTCCTCTGGAAATTAACCCTCTAGTGCCCAAGACCGCCTCTAGACGGGTAAGGTTAAAAACACCGTTATTTTATTCTTTTCATTCATTTTCAAAAATTAAGTTCGTTGCGTTTGGAATACATACTAGAGCTTGCGCAAGCTGCTGTAGTCATTTGAAGCAGAAAATTTGTGCAACTCGGACGAAATAATTATTTTGTAAAAAGTGCAAAAAATTGTACCGCGTTGCTGATAGTCTCAAGGACTCAAAATACGAAACCCACACTAAAAATAAGTTTTCGTTAGCTTTCTATTGCTTTTATAAGGTATCCCGTCTAGAGGCGGTCTTGGGACAATTCGGGAAAAAAAATATTATAAGGTAAGTTTGAAAGTGGAACAACCTATGACATATTTAAGTACAAATAATTGCTTCAGTAGACATGGAACGACGACAAGTGAAAAAGCTATCAGCTCTTTCCGACGTGGAGATTGAAAAATTTTTAAATTCAATTGATTTTGACATTGATACGGACGGAGAAGAAGAATTGGAGGACGATTTGACTGATGATGTTTACGAGGCAGCGCTTCCTGTCAATGAGGAAGATGAAGAAGCGATTGAAAAAGTGCTACATATGTCGGATTCTATGTTGGCTAGAGAGATTTGTGTAATTGTTGTCACCCTCAAGTTCGATTGCATCCAATTCACCTCAAGCACAGAAACGCAAACGCAAAGCGCCTGCTGAGCATAATATTGCTCATGTTAAAGAAAGCACAATAGCTGAATGTGTAGGATCTGTTTGGGCTATCGACCCAAAATCACCGCTTTTCAAAAAGATGTGGCGCCAAACGAAACTAGTCATGGATAAATCTGCAATATCCTTTACTGAGCCTGACCTCGGAGTACTTAAAAATCTGGATACGCCATTCAAGTGTTTTCAATTCTTTTTGAATGATACTATCATTGAGCATATCACCCAGCAAACAAATTTGTATGCTGCCCAAAAGTATGTCAATACTTCGTTTTCTACAACCAATTTAGAAATTCGACAATTTATTGGCATTTTATTTTTGATGTCAGTTTTTCGCTATCCAAATGTTCGTTCATATTGGGGGGAGTACGCATTTGGAACAATTCAGAACACAATGTCAAGAAATCGCTTTGAAAAAATACGAGGTAATTTGCATTTTAATGATAATAGTAAGTTGCCCTCCAAGGATTCTGCCGACCACGATCCTTTATACAAAATACGGCCGCTCGTGAATCACTTCAATGAGAAGTTTCAGTCAGTCCCGATGCGCCAACTCTTATCTGTGGATGAACAAATGTGTGCAACGAAGATGAAGACCTTTCTTAGACAATATTTACCAGACAAACCACACAAATGGGGAGTGAAATTCTTCAATTTGTGTGACTCTTCTGGCTTTTGCTATAGTTTCGAGATATATTGTGGAGCAGGTGACAACGTTGTTCAAACTGGCTCACCAGATCTTGGTGCGGCAGCAAATGTAGTTGTTCGATTGTCACGCAATGTTCCGGATTTCAAAAATCAGATTATCTACTTTGACAATTATTATACTTCCTTGCCGCTTCTTGTATATCTCAAGTCCAAGGGAATATTTTCTTTGGGAACTATTCGCTCGAATCGCATTCCAAATTGTAAGCTGCCATCTGACAGCGACCTCAAGAAACAAGTGCGTGGATCTGTATCAGGAGTCGAACTGTCTTTGACGATTTGGAAGGACAATAAGGCAGTACGACTTGCTTCGACTTACGCGGGCACAAAGCCTTTCCTGAATGAAACGAATTCAAAAGGTCAGGTTTCACGTTTTGTTCGTTCCGAAAAAAAGTACGTTGACATAAAATGCCCAAATGTTATCCACGAATACAACAGCCACATGGGTGGTGTCGACTTAATGGATTCCCGTAAAGACCAACAAGTATACAAATCGACTATTTACACATATGCTTGATTTAGCCATGGTAAACGCTTACATTTTGTTCTACCGAATAAACCAGCCCGACGCTAATAACACAAAATACCAATTGCCAAACTTCCGATCAGAGGTCGCATATGTGCTTTGCATGCTACAAACTCCTTATCTGCCAAAAGGATCCGGGCGCCCGCGCCAATTTGATGGAAAGGAAAATAAATGCACAGGGAAGAAAACTTTTCTTCCGATTAATGATGTACGTTATGATACCGTCGAGCATTTTCCAATGTTTTTATCACGCGCTGACAAAAAAACCTGTAAGCTTCCTGGTTGTACTTCTGAAACTCAAATTGTCCGTAAATGTAATATAAACCTGTGCTTTTCCCAGAAAAAAGACTGTTTCTACGATTTTCATCACAAATAAGTAATCAACCTTTTTGTACACAAATATTTGAAGCTTCGTGAATTTAAGTAACTTTAGTTTTAATTGTTATTTTATTTGTTTTTGGAGCCTTTCTTTATATCATTTATAATAAAACGTGTAAACAAAAGAATTGATTACCTAATTTTTTGTTGGCCTACCTTCCCAAAGCCGCCTCTAGGCGGTCCAAGGATATAGTCCTATAAAACTCGATCCGTGCAAAAGTAAAAGTTTTTCTAAAACAAACATTCACTTTTGATACATACTGAATCCAAAAATAATTTTTTTTTTGGAAAAGAAAATTTGGGCACTAGAGGGTTAAGAACCAATTTTAAATTTTCTGGATGAATTTGTGACATTTTTGAGTGTATATATATATATTGAGCAATTACAGAAACCATTGGCAGAGTTCAGCTAATTGAAGATTTATTTGAAACAAATAGTCCCAGCAATTATTGAGTTCTGCTAAATTCGTTGAATTTAGTATTTAGCTGGCAAACATAGGCGAACGGACTGACGAAAAGATGAATACGACTGCAGCGACTTGTCTGCTGATCCCGGAATCGAACAGCACTTAATAAGCTAGTGAATAGTTCGAATCAAAACATTATAATAATGATTTTACATTTGATTTTTCAACACACCGTTTCGTATACATTGTATTAACAACAGAAACTTTGTCAAATTTAAAAGTGACGATTGCATTGAACAACTGCGTAGCTATTGAAATTTATGAACCTTACAGTTGAACTTCTTTTAAAGAACTGATTTCTGAATACAAAAATTGATTTAATCTTTTCCTCACCACAGAGCAAAATTTATCTCACATGGAGCAGAGAGAGTAAAAATGGTGACGTTATAATTTATTTTTTACCAATGAGAATGTGAGTAAAAAGCAAAACTAACTTCGTCTTCACTTGAAAAAACAGATCAGTTTATAAACATAATATTATATAATATTATATTATATGACTGAGTTTAAGAGCGCTAAAATTGAAAACAAAAAAGCTGTTCACACATCCGATTCGATCGGTTAAAAAGAAGACTGCACAATATCAGATCGCTCAGACAAGAGCTTCAAAACTGAGGGACTAGTTCCCATAGAAGCAGACACAGGGACAGACAGACGGACGGACAAAGCTTCTGGGCAAAATTATAATACTCTATTCAAGTGAATAAAAAAAAAAGAAAACTACCCTTGCAGCTACGAGAATTTATATAAATAGAGGTTTTTAATGATTTTCATTCAACAATTTCAATAAACCTTTGAACTAGAGAGGGGCGCGGGACAGAAATCCCGCTGGATCGGGCGGGACAGGCTTGAATTAACAATTGTGGGTCGGGATCGGCATGGGATGGGAACGAACTCCTTAATTTCAGAACACCTAAGACACCTAATAAAGTTCTGCGAAAGTGATTTATATAAACAATCCACAATTTATTCATTTGTTCCATGAGGCGATTACCATTCCAAAAATCAGTTCAAAAGAAGGTCAGCTGATCCAGATCAATAATAATCCCTATACATATTGTTCTCTTTATTGAAATTTAATACCTAGACATCGGGTTTTAGTATTTCTTTTGTTATTGGTCTAAAAAATCCTAAATGTGTTCTTATATCAATTTTGGTTTTTTCATCTGTCCAAATTGAATTTAGATAGAACTTCTCTTCCTTGGGGTTCCATTCAATGGAGATTTGGCCAGGCAACGAATAGTTACGATCTATTTTGGTACTATTTTTATTTGTTGGTGCAAATATGCAAATTGGTCGTACATGATCCGAGAGCACAAAGGGTTTGATCAATTTTAAAAGTGCCAAGTTTGTTTCACGTCCATTACGTTCACTGCAAATAAAATAGCTAAGTCATAAAATTCTAGTAATGAAAACTTGATTAAGACTTACATCTCTAGTTCTTTGATCTTTTTCACTTTATGAGTTTTGTAGGCATGCTGCCTCCGTGGATTAAAAGCGGTTGTGCGATTTCCCTCGACGATGATATACGGGAAGGGGTCAGCATATCGAAAACATACACTGGGAACAAGAATTCGATATGGACTCAGAATGACGCCCAAACACTTGAAGTTATAGTTGGAGTATTCGGCTGGTTCAAATATGCTAACCACCCAGGGGTCTTCTTGCACAGTTGGCAATATTCTGCCACAATCTGGGATGCATTTTAAAATGGGAACATTACTTTTATGTATCCAATTTCCAGTGTCATCGCAAATTCGTTCACTTTTGCTAATCGTTGGATCGGTAGACACATAGCCTGCAGCGCAGGTAACCTCAATTTTGGAATCAACAAAAAACTTGGTAGTCGCATTTTTGCAGTCGCTTACAGCATAGTTGACGATACATTTTAACTCTGTGGAAGTATGCTTGAAAATCGGACGATTGCAGCTCAAAACGCATTCTGGCCAATCTGCCAGCCATCTACCATCTTGGCAACTGTTTATATCAGAACCATTTAATACGTAAGGGGATTCGCAACTAAGACGCACGACTGTTCCGTCAAATATGGTACTGTTAGCCGTATAAGGCGGGACACCAAAGAGGGTGTTCACTATTGAATTACTTTGCAATGGAACTAAGCAACTGCTATTAATTGGTTCGGCAATAATCCATGGTGGTACATCAATTATGGAGGGGCCAGTCGTAGTGGATGATAAAGTTGATTTTGGCGCATTGGTGTTTCTAGAATAATTTTTCCACTCCGTCATCCAAGAATTTATAGGCATTTTAAGGCAAATTGAAGGCATTTCATCAGATTCGTCTGCGCAATTAAATTCGTGATTACAGGCCAACGCATATGGAATACAGCCACCATAAGAACAGCGAAACCAACCGGAAGCACAAACATGTGCTGCACATTGTTCGGCAGTCTCATCACTGCCATCCTCGCAATCCTTAAAGCCATTGCAGATATGTTCAGGCAGCACACACTTCTCAGTTGTGGTACACTGAAACTGATTTTCACTGAAAAATGTGAAGTTTTAGAGTTAACATTTTTCATTAATTTTTCGATTAAACTTACTTGCAATTGCCTCGTAACTGATTAAGACGCTCTAGAATTTCATATATTGAGATACATTTGGTCCAATGCTCATCTGTGCCATCATGACAGTCCTTAATATTATCACATAACTGATCTGAAGTAAAGCAGCCTCCGTAAGCGCATTGAAAGTCCGGGCACGACTGCCCGTAACATTCCTTAAAGGTCTCATCACTTCCATCGTTACAATCTGCATGCGCATCGCACTTTTGGCTTGTTGATATGACCTGACCATTATCACAGTGGAATTCCGCTTGAGCTTTAAAAACAAAATTTTAAATAGGATTTATTTTGATTAAGAGTTCTGTTTGAATCGTGTGAGCATTTCGTGGTCATTCAACGTGGAACTGTTGAAATGGGAAATCGTAGAATTTCTTGGGATTGATAATTTTAAAAGCCAAAACTAAAGTGTAGGTTCCTCACAAAAGCGTTTCTTAAGAGCTCAAAATAGGCATTTTAAACATCTTTAAGCTAAAATTACTAAAAATTTGGACGGGATGGACCATTTCTGCAATTAAATTCGTGTTATCTAGAATCAGCATCAATACTTCAATATACTGGATCTAGTTTTTTAGTGTAGTTTTTGATTTTGATTTTCAACACACCGATTCGTATACATAGTATTATCAACAAAAACTTTGTCAAATTAAAAAGTGACGATTGCATTGAAGTAGCTATTAAAATTTATGAACCTTTCAGTTGAACTTCTTCTTGAGAACTGATATCTGAACACAAAAATGGAATGCTTTATTCATTGCTCTGTACAGAGCATAATTTTTCCCAAAATAATTATTCTATTCAAGTGAAACTTAATGAGTAAGGCAGTTCTGGCACAATTGCTTAAACTGAAAGTGAAGGCGATGTCGATTGTGTATGAATGTGTATGAAGTGTTCAGTATTTACACAAAACAGTTAAATGGCTTCAATCATAATCATTTTTTTTTGAGCTTTAAATGTTTACAAAATAAAGAAGATGTACTTAAATGGAGGCCAGAAAACAAACTGTCCACAATTGTATGTAAGGCTTTGAGAAGGGAAAGTAATCGTAGAACGATTATTTTCCGGGGTGTAACCATGGACGCAAACGCCAAAATTTTTGCAAAAGGTTCGGTGCGAAGGTTCAAACCGATTAAGAAGGTTAAGGTTTAATATGTGGACCGGTTTCAAAGCTTTTCGAAGCTCCTCAATGTACCTTTTGCTAAATTCTAGAGATTTGCAGCGCGCGTGAGCGAATTTTCATTCACTTCACGAACGATCCACGAAATAAAAATCTCTTTACGCACGATTCACGCATGTCATTTTTTTAGTATTTCGCTTTAGAGATGTGCCGATTTTTTTGAACTAGTTCATTTGAACTAGTCTTTAAAATGAACTAATGAACAAGGTCTTGGTGTTGTTCATTTTTTGAACTCTAGTTCATTTTTCGAACTATTTATGTCTCGGTCTTTGAACTATACTTCATTTTTTGAACTATAGTTCATTTTTTGAACTATAGTTCAATTGAACTATTGTTCAATATTTGAACTATAGTTTGATTGAACTATGTATGTATGCACCGGTACTGGATGAAGTTGTAGCGGATGATGAAGTTGTGGCAAGGAGCGGTGAAGCTAAGACGGACGATGTTGTGGGGGACGACGACGAACTCTGATAAAGCTGCACAGGATCTTTCGCGCACCAAGTTTATGGTTGGATGGCTTAATTTTAGCTGACATTGCAGATTCCCTTGCGAACTTCGTGAAATGCTGACAAGTTTCTTGCAATAGCTGTATTTTGCAAAATTTCCATCTGCTTCAGAAATAAAGTGGTCCCAAAATGTCAAATAGCACACAAATATTCACATTAAACAATCTAACGCAATCCGAAGAAATGTAGCAGTTCACCGGAATTCTGAAATGCTGCCAACTTGTCAAATTTTTGCAGGATTGCATTTTAATTAAGCTTTGTTAATGTTTACACGATTAAGTTATCGTAATAAAGCTCGATTCTATTTCATTTTATAACATCTTCAACATGTCTACTAGACATTCATGTCTCAAAGCCCAAGTTTAAGTTTGTGGAGCCAACCCAGCGACAAGTGCTAAGGCTAAGTGTTGCCTCCTCCACGGCACAGATTCGTCCACATGATGTGGCCGATGTGCTTTGCAATGTGTCTTTAACCCAAGAGTCCTAAAACAGTTTCATTGATCTGCAGGATAAGCTGCATATGAACATTTGTAGTAAGCGTACCCTGGTGGCCATTTGCACGCACGACTTGGACATATTACAGGGTTATATTCAGCTATATGAAGATTTGGCTCTAGAGAAAATCAAATTCAAACCGCTTAACCAAACTCTGGTGATGACTGGCCTGCAGTTGATGGACTTCTATGCCAGACATGCCCAGCTTAAGTAATATTTGCCCATCATTCGTGACTCTTCCGTCTATCCAGTAATCTATGATTCCAATCGTGTGATTCTCTCACTTCAGCCCATCATTAATGGAGATCATTCGAAGATCCCGCTTAATACCAAGAACGTGCCACGGATCTAACCAAGGCCAAGGTGGAACTGGATACCATTGACTGTTTCTTCGCCGAGCATTGTGCCGAGAAGTTTACTGTTGAGCCTTTGTTATGGCGCCCAACAAGACGGTAGCATCGTCTCTTATCCAGAGCTAGCCGTCCGGGAGGCAAAAATTTCGGTGAAGCCCGCCAACGTCTATATGGGCATAAATGAGCCTAGAGGCACGAGTAAAGGGAGACGCCCTGATTGTAAGAATTCCCCCAACGCGACATAATGTGATCCATACCTGCGACATCTATGAAGACAAAACTATCGATATTGGCTATAACAACATTAAGAAATCCCTGCCAGTATTTATGCAGATAGCAAAACAGTTTCCTCTCAACACACTGACCGAGCAACTGCGAGAGGAAGTGGTCCAGGCCGGATTTACCGATGCCCAACAAATCCATCGAAACCATGCCGGCCGTGTCTCATGTATTAAACAGTGTGTATGCGGCCTTAAAATTTGCTTTAATAATAGTTAAAAAAAAGAACTATAGCTCAAATAATGAACTATAGTTCAGAAAATGAACTATAGTTCAAATAATGAACTATAGTTCAGAAAATGAGTTCAAAAATGAACTATAGTTCAAATGAAACGAGAAGGCCAAGCTAACTTCGTCTGTGCCGAAGTTTTTATACCCTTGCAAAAGCTGTTTTGAGAGAAGCTTGGCCCTGGCCCTCCTGGAGGTGCTGTTTGAGCCAATTTTACTTAATAGCTGTTTTTGAAATGACAGAGTTTAAGAACGCTGAGATAAAAATCGAAAACTTTTGTAACTACATTCCATTTTCAGTCAGATGAACATCATATCAACATATGCCAAGTTTAAGAACGATAAAATTGAAAACAAAAAAGTTTTTCTCATTAAGACTCATTTTCCGACCGATAAGTCCAATGGCAGCCTGAAGATATAGTCATCTGATTTCGACCAAATTTTTCAAATTAGTTTGAAAGCGTTTAACATTAATAATCACAAACCTTAAGAACGATTTACTTGAAAACAAAAAAGTTTTTTTCACTAAGACCCATTTTCCGACCGATCGGTCCTATGGCAGCTATAAGATATAGTCATCCGATTTTGACCAAAATTTGCTAATCTGTTTGAAAGCATATAATATTAATAAGGAACGAGTTTGAGGATGCTAACATTGAAACCAAAAAAGTTTTTCTCACTAAGACCCATTTTCCGACCGATCGGTCCTATGGCAGCTATAAGATATAGTCATCCGATCCGGTCGGTTCCGACATATAAGCAGCGTGCAGTAAAAAGAAGACTCTGTGCAAAATGTCAGCTTAAAACTGAGAGACTAGTTTGCGTAGAAACAGACAGACGGACGGACAAAGCTCAATCGACTCAGCTCGTCGTTCTGATCAAGAATATATATAGTTTATGTGGTCGGAAATGAATATTTCTATGCGTTGCAAACTTCTGGGCAAAATTATAATACCCTTTGCAAGGGTATAAAAATGAACTAATGAACTAGGTCATTCAAATGATCTAAAATTTCCAACTCTATTTCACTTCACTCACTATTCACGCCAGATTTAAAAAGGCGTCACGAATGATCACGCACGATAATAATGCATCTACAAAAAATTTATTTAGCAAAATACAATGCAGTTATGTATAAATAAAATAAGGTGCTTTTTATTTCAACACTTAAATCATAATTTTTCGCCTTTCTTCTAATAATCGGCTATCGGCTGAAAAATAGGGCGCACTTTTAGCAAAGCTTGGTGGAATGCTTAGCATTTGCATGAAAAGCTTTCTTAACTATTTAAAGCACGAAATTCTGTCTATGCTCACGATCACATCGTGACACACCGTGACACGTTCAAATTCACGTCACGGGTACCACCTCTAGTTTGCAGCCTTGGAATATACAAAGTCGCTGAGCTCAGCTATACATTTTGATAGTTCAACTTTGAACACCCACACCATTAGTCACCCGTGGTATATTATTGCGGTTTAGTGTTATCGCAGTCATCCAGCTATGAGTATACGATTTTGTCTGGAAAACAAATTTCCTAAGTATTTAGCGGTTCTTTGACCATGGACAAGCGCTTCAACTTAATATTGTGCTCATGCATTGCATCTGGAATGATATGGTTTGATTTTTTCGTCCGTCTGTCTGTCTGTCTGTTTCTACGCAAACAAACTACCCTGTAGATTTTTTGTGCCTGTTGCTGGCGAAAGCAAAGCATCCGGTGACCCCCGTTCGGCACAGTACTCCTCCCAGACGCTCCATACAAATATAGTCCAACCATCAGGCAGTCTGCATAGGGTTAACATCGGCCACCGGAAGCTCGCTCCCAAATTTGTCAGCCATCTGACAGGCTGTTTTCGGACAGCCATCGGCCAGGCCGTTCTCCATCAACCGTCGTCCGGTAGCCAGTTATGGGTAACCCATCAGACAGACAGGCCGATCGGCACAACAATATCAGAGATTATACATGAAATGTCAGCCATCCGCCAGGCGATTTGAACCAACCAGTCTGTTAGAGATAACCCCCATAAGCCCGCCCGATGCGTACTGCAATACCAGAGTGTAGACATAAAATGTAAGACCGGTTGTGTAAAAGTTTTTGAAGAAAAAAACTTTTTATTAGAGGCGGGGATCGAACCCACGACCTCCCGCACAGAATTAAACACACTTCCCTCTGCACCACAGCCGGCCACATTCTTGTTAATCATTCGGCAATATCTAAATTTCGCACTTGATTTGACGGAGCTGTGCAATCGTGATAAATATACCCAAAAATTACGGCTCGTTTCCCTTAGTGATCCGCGAAGATAGTAATTAAGACTTTTACCGATTTGGAAACGTCACATGATGGGAATGGCAGAAGGAAAAAGCAGGTTTTGTTCAAAAAGGTCACCTTTAGTTTTCGTGAGTTTGGCGATTTATTTTATTTATGAGCAAAAACGTCGTTTAGGAATTGCTGAATGACGTTAACGAAGATTCGGACTTGCTTAATAGGGTTATAGCTGGTGAAGAAGCATATGACGTCAAGACCGAAGCCTAATCATCTCACTCCCAGCAGACATATCCTAGTGCGGTCAATAATGAATATTCCTTGGGGTTAGGTGCAGTTTTCTTTAAGTAGTCGGGCGTTCAAACATAGCAGAGGGCTATGTAGTAGGGCGTTCGACTCAGCAGACTGTAAAATTAGCAGACGCGTCAGTCCGTCGAAACGAAGTATATTATTGAGCTAGAGCTTACGGCTGAGAAGCAAACAGTCCCGAGTTCAAATCCCATTAAAAGAATTATTATACAAAAAAAAATTTCAAAATATGTACAACCAACACATATAAAAGAAATAAAAACGTGAAAATACCCAACTGTTCATAGCTGAACATGTGTGCATAACTAAACATGTGACCCTCGCACTCAACACCAGAAGACGTTACTAAAATATGATCCCATGAAAAGGGACCACAGCCGAGGTAACACCAGATGGTCACGGCCGTTCCCACGCCTACAAGCACATTGTGCAAGAGGGGAAATACATTACAAGAAAGGATAAATATAAACACATATTGTACTTAGTAAGCAAAAGCAACACCACACTATATTTAAATAGACAAGTAAGATGATCAAGAAAGAGATGTAATACAATCTAACAACTGAGTATATAAGACACAAATATATCACATGTATGAGATAAGGACAAGTAGATTTAGACTTTACAGTTGTCTCATGTATTAGGTACATAAGCTTAAACTATAAAAACCCACAACCGAACCTTAATAAAAATCAGTTTCTAACAAGTAACGCGATTGTGTAATTTAGTTAGGGATTCGGCGAATGTGCGGATACTTCTACCGAGTGACTGAGCTGTACGAGCGGCTCTTTAACTTAGAAGAATAAGTTGCACACCAACCGACAATCGTTAGCGAGAACGAAACTATCGAGAATGTGTTCCGTTTTCGGTCCGAAAAAGTATTACCTGTCGCTCAGTTTGTGGCAGTAAAACGTAAGTTCTCGATCATCCACGTTTTCGAATCCGTTCTCGACACTTTCTCTACAGCGAAAACGGATCGAAAACTGAATCGTTTCCAATCGAGAAAGTATCGAGAACGAATTCAAAAACGTGTTGTAAACGTTTACTTTCGCGATAGTTGATAAGAATGTTTTGTTTCATTGCATTTTGTTTCCCATTTAAAAAATTGTAATTTGTGTTAGTTTTGTATCTTTATTTATATGAATTAATTCAATTTTATTAAATTCTATCACTCATAGCGTGGTGTGGGCATCTGATTCGGAGCATTGCGCTGTGTCTCCTCCAGAAAGTAGGACAGCTGTCTTGGCCAAAGCGGTAATATTCCGTGCAATGGCCAAACGCACAATGACCGCACTTAGTTTCATGAGTATATTATCGGAAAAGAAATTGGCTTTGCCGCATGGTATATCCTTAACTATTTTGGGCCAGATTCAGCTAAAGACAGAAAGAGAAAAAGAGATTCAAATGAAGATTTGAAAAGCCCTTCAAGTACTCACAATATAGAGCAAAATGCAATCCAATTAGTGTCGAAGGTAATAATACTTGGACAACTTTTGCAAAAGTTGCAGGGCGGCCAATTTGGTATTCGACTGTGTCAATCCACGTATGCAGGAGGTGACCAAAGTAATGATTAAAAGAGTCCATAACCTGGCCGAATCCTTTTTTTCAGCTGCCTACTCTTCCTTCATCGAATAGAATAGAGTCAATCAAGGAGGCGCAAGCGCTCATTCTCAGAAGGCTGTGCTTACAGTCTAGACCTCCAACAAAGCTCAGCTGGAAAATTAAAAAGGCCTAACTAGAATTCCCCTTTTCAACCCTATTTTACTTACCTCGCCAAAAATATGTGCATGTCGGGCAGAAAAGTATTACCCGCATAGCTTGGACACCGAACGAAATTTTTCGCTCTAAATTTATCAACAAATGAGGTGGCAACCAATGACTAGCTGTCACAAACAGAGAAAAAATTGAAAATCCGGATGAAACACGCTTTTCTTAAAAAAGTCGGATTTCGTTGTTAAGAGAAACTATCGTAAATGTCGTGGGTCCGATTACATACGTTTATTTGTCGGGTGTGTAATGTAATGTATAGAATCAAATGTAAATGTATTTATATGAAATAGAAAAACCAAAAAAATGTATTTTTCTTTTGGTCTGTTGGTTGATACAACCGTCTGGACGATGTATGGTCTTTACCGCCTGCCTTAAGGCTTGCCCAAACAACCTGCCGGTCGGTTGGACACTTTTGTCTGACGCCTGGCAGTAGCTTCCGGATTTGATGACATCCCATATAAAATCTGGTATGAGAGCTGGTAACAGGCTCAGAATCAGGCTGACATTCTCCAGCCGTACGGCGACCTTCCGAACGACAGGGACAAAAATTATAATTATACTTCATACTGGCAATTACATATATTTGCACAAACTCATCAAAGAACATAACAATTTCAATCTATATTTAGTAGAAATATTGTTTAAATTATGTTATTTATTTGTTATTAGATTAAAATATTTCGTTTAATTAATCCTTTATACTGACTTATATTAATTTTGGTTTTTTCATCTGTCCAAATTGAATTTAGATAGAACTTCTCTTCCTCGGGATACCATTCAACGTAGGGTTGGCCAGGCAACGAATAGTAACGCTCTGTATTGGCACCATTTTGATTTGCTGGTGGACCTAGGCAAATTGGTCGTACCTGAGCCGAAACGACTAAAGGTTCGATCACTTCCACAAGTACCAAGGGTGATCCATTTCTATCACTTTTTCTGCAAATAAAGTTGTCAATTCTTAAAGTTCTTGTTAAAAAAAAAATTGATAAAAACTTGCTTCTTCAGTTCTTTGATCTTATTCAGATTGTGCGTTTTGTAGGCATTCAGCTGCCTTGGATTAAAAGTGGTTGTGCGATTTCCCTCGACAATGGTATACGTAAAGGCATCAAGACTCGGAAAACATGCATGTGCAGCAAGAATTTTAGATGGACTCACAATGACGCCAAGGCAAATGAAGCTATAGTTTTGGCCTTGGGATTGTTTAAATATGCTAACCACCCAGGGATCTTCTTGCACAGTTGGCAATATTCTGCCACAATCTGGGATGCATTTTAAAATGGGAACATTACTTTTATGTATCCAATTTCCAGTGTCATCGCAAATTCTTTCCGTTTTGCTAGTCGTTGGATCGGTGGACACATATCCGGCAGCGCAAGTAACCTCAACTTTGGAATTAACAAAAAACTTGGTAGTCGCATTTCTGCAGTCCTTAACAGCATTGTTGACGATACATTTCAACTCTGTGGAAGTATCATGTTGGAAACGCGTACTATTGCAGGTCATAACGCATTCTGGCCAATCTGCCACCCATCTACCATATTGGCAACTGTTTCTATCAGAACCATTCAATACGTAAGGGGATTCGCAACTAAGACGCACGATTTCTCCGTTAAATATGGTACTGTTAGCACTATAGGGCACCACACCAAACAAGTTGTTCACTTTTACATTATTTGACAATGGCACCAAGCAATTTATAAACGGTGGTTCCTTACTTATGGAGGGGCTAGTCGTAGTGGGTGGTAAAGTTGATTTTGGCGCATTGATGTTTCTAGAATAATTTTTCCACTCCGTCATCCAAGAATTTATAGGCATTTTCAGGCAAATTGAAGGCAATTCATCAGATTTGTCTGCGCAATTAAATTCGTGATTACAGGCCAACGCATATGGAATACAGCCACCATAAGAACAGCGAAAGCAACCGGAAGGACAAACATGAGCTGCACATAGTTCAGCAGTCTCATCACTGCCATCCTTACAATCTTTAAAACCGTCGCATTTTTGTTCATTAGGCAGACACTCCTTAGTTGTAGTGCACTGAAACTGATTTTCACTGAAAAATGTGAAGTTTTAGAGTTAACATTTTTCATTAATTTTCCGATTAAACTTACAAGCAATTGCCTCGCAACTGATTAAGACGCTCTATAATTTCTTGTATTGCGAAACATTTGGTCCAATGCTCATCTGTTCCATCATAACAGTCCTTAGTATTATCACATAACTGATCTGCAGTAAAGCAGCCTCCGTAAGCGCATTGGAAGTCCGGGCACGACTGCCAGTAACATTCCTTAAAGGTCTCATCACTTCCATCTCTGCAATCAATATGCGCATCACACTTTTGGCTTGTGGATATGACCTGACCATCATTGCACTGGAAATCCGCATAAGCTTTAAATAAAAATGTGGATAGGAAGTATTTTTATAAAGCTTTATATTTAAATCGTGTGAACATTTTGTGGAACTGCCGAACTGGAAGTATAACTCTGTGGATTCAATCGTTCCTATGGCAGCTATATGCTATAGACATCCGATCTGTGCAGCGTATTTGTACCAAAAGGCTTCGTGCAAAGTTTGGTTAAGATAGCTTTTAAACTGACGGAGGAGATTGCATAGAAACAAACGGACTGACAGACGGACATGGCTATATCAACTCAGCTTGTCATGCTGATCAAGAATATATATACTTCCTTCTATGCGTTACAAACATCTGGACAATTTTTCATATACCCTCTACAAGGGTATAAAAACTTTTTGCCTTCAACGAAAACGTTCCCAAACCTCGTATTAATAAAGTTTGATGAAAATCGGTCAACTATATAGTATAACAGACATACAAAATATAGTTCAGAAAAAAAGTATTAGTAGAAAAACCTTTTTTGTTTTCAATGCTATCGCTCCCCAACTTGATACTGACGAATATTATATGCTACCACACAATTTTGCCAGGTTTGATCCAAATCGGCTTGCTGGCAATCATAGGCAAAAATATGAATATGACCTCTGCACTTCATAGGTTAGTTAACAGTTCAAAACAATACAAAGTATTCATAATTTTCATTTTGTTATTTCCACACACCGATTCGTATACATTGTATTAGCAACAAAAACTTTGTCAAATTAAAAATTGACGATTCCATTGAACAACTATTTGGGTGTTGAAATTTGTGAACCTTTCAGTTGAACTTGATTTTGAGAACTAATTTCTGAATACCAAAAAATCAGTGCTTTATATATTACCCCCTACAGAGAAAAATGTATCCCACAAAAGAGCTGAGAGAGTAGGCATGGTGACGTTATAATTTTATTTTTTACCCAAGAGAGTGTGAGTATGTGAAAATAAAAAAAAACGAAACAAATATCACCACCGATGTTTTAATACACTTGCAGCTCAAAAAATGTATATAAATTGTAGTCTTTGGAATTAGTTGGAAATCATTGTTGGCATATTCATTACACATTAAGCTTATGTTTGCTACTAGCGTTACAACTTCCGAAAACTTCCTCCCCATATAGCAGCGATGATATTATATGTACTGTATATGTGGGGATGTATTGCATCGTCAGATTTAACCGCCAAATTAGAGCATATGTTTTTCCAGTTGCCTTACTTATATGGTCATCCAATGATAAGGTTTTATTAAGTGTAAAACTTAAATTTACTGCCTTTTCATTATACACGATACTGGATCCGTCAATCTTCAACTGATGTAGATTACTCGTGCCAGGTTTCTTTTTATATATAACTAGGCATTTAGATTTTCACGGGTTCATTCTCTAAGGCCATTTTTTAACTAGCAAGCGAGCACTAACATACATTTTAACGTTATCTGCATACATTTGAATTTCACATTTATACAAGACATATGGCAGTTCATTAACATATTTACATGGGTCATTCTTTTATAAACCGAACAGTTGAAAAACTCTCCATTTTTGATTTCAATAGAAAAAAATACGAAATAAGATCTCGACATGCTCACCAAAACGTAATTTGCGGTTTTGCAAAAATATTTTTTGTTAATTTTATAAACAATTTCGAAAATCGTCCAAAATGGAAAAATGGAAAAAAAGGTTTGTAAAACTTTTATTTTATTTATTTTTAGAGTTGACAAAAAAAGGCTGTCAACAAAAATGTATATGCGTTACATAAAATTTCAATGAGCTAATGAAGCCTATCAAAAATCTAATAAAATTACAAAACAAGCTAATAACGACTCCGACACGGTGTGGGAATTAAAATTCTGGCCCGTCCGGCCAGCTATGCCCCTATTCAGCGCCAATTGTAGTCAGAGACGTTATTAGAGCTAACAAAAACTTTAATAATATAGAGATCGATAAGAGGGAGAGAGAGAGAAAAAAAAACCAAAACCTATAGTTATGTAGGAACAAAGGAAAAAGATAGAGAAAAAAAAATTATAAAAGAAAACTTTAAAAATACAAAAATTTATACGTAAAACTTAAAACTAAATAACCGGAAAATCTCTAATCCGGTGGGGGAGGATTTTTTAGCCAGTCCGGCAAGCTATGCCCCTACTCACAGCTTGGAGTGGACAGAGATTTCCCAGGAGATAATTATAAAGAGACGTTTTTAGAGAGAAGAGAGAGAGAGAGAGATCTGTTGAGAGCAGGTGATAGAGATCATTGTAATTTTGACATGAGACCCGAAAACGATTGTGCTTTGCATAATCAGTTGTGCATCTGGGCAAGATTAAAGTTAAATAGTTTCTAGTTGGCCAAGAAGGAACGGAAAAGTTAAGGCGACCTAAGAGTTCGGTAGAGTCTACATCACTAATGATTAGCTTATGAGGAAAAGAAACGCCTAGGACTGTTCTAAGATTAGCTAACGAAGGAAGGTTAATAAGCAAGAGTTTGCTGGAGTACGATGGCAGACAAAAATTTTTTTTTTGCAAACCGTAAATCACGTTTTTGTGGGAGTGTTGAGATCTAGTTTCGGTTTTTTTTTTATTTCAATCAAAAATGGTCAATTTGAAAACCGTTCGGTTTAAAAAGAAGGACCCATAAGGAAAATAGCAAGGGTCCACGAATGGAACTTTGTGGAACACCACAATTTAATATCATAAAGGGAGAGTATTCCGATTTTGTGACTACCGCTTGTTGCCTATCGCTAAGGAATGACTTCATAGGTATTATTGCTGTATTGGAAAAATTGTTTAACTTTGCCCACAAACATTACAAAATGTGATGCAAAGGTATAAGAATGGTGTTCGGTAAAAGCAGGTTATTTCAAATTCTAAGTACTATACCTCATGTAATAAATTTATAATAATTATATATAGAACTATAATTATAACTATAGTCATTAGTTACCAGCTAAGAATTTACGAAAATTTGAATATAAAATAATATAGGATTGCACCTCTCATTTACTTATGTATATTTCATGCTTGCTCTCCGGCTCGCTCATATATATAGAGCAGAGATGGGCATGCACACATATCGTCACACTTTTCACACGCATACAAGCACAATTTGCGTGCGCCGCATTCGTGTTCTATAAATAGCTTTCAATGCTTATAGCGTACGTGTGATTTTGTGCAGTCGGCCGCGGCAGAGGTCCTATGCACACGCTGCCTCGTGTGCATTGGAACGTCGCGACGCGCCCATCTCTGATATAGAGATTCGTTAGAGTCAAAGAGAAACGGAGGAAATTAATTCTTAATGCATGATTCTTGGAATTCTAAATTAAGCTCAATAATATTCTAGTTCTCGAGCTAGCGAAAAAAATTGTATGTACTCTCCCTGAATTTCTTGTTTTCATTGGGAAACATTCTCATGTCTGAGGAACACTTTTTCCCATTTTTAATGAATGCATTCGAAGTACTGAAGAGTGATAAAAAAGGCATTGAAAAAGGCAGGCAAGCCGCCATGTATGCAAACATATAAGAATGTTGGTCAAGCCCGACTGTAATATACTCTGTACCGACAGTAGCAGCTCTGCTGCTGATCTGCGGCAGCTAACTTTCTTTTGTTCATAGCTTGACCAGTAGATGGAGCCACTGCTTGATTTGCATAACTGACCAAGAGATGGCGCCACTTCTATGATCATTTCAAAACCGACCAATAGATGGCGCCACTAGTGTGGCGCTTGTGGCAGCCCTGGCCACCTCTGGTCACACCATTTATCGAGCACCATCCCTGACGCGATAGCAGAACGACAACGCGCCATCCCTGGCGCTCGGTTTCTGGCTTGGCTTCAGCCACGCGCGGCACGCGCCTTCATCGCTCCGTTCGACTTGACGATAATTGTTAGCTTATGTGTTATTCAACAAAGTTAGTGACACATTAAACCCTCGTAGCTAAACTCTGCTGCAGCGAACATTCTTTTGGTGTTGCTCATCCGATCTTTATCATTACTTTGGCAAATCAATAAATAATCTTGATAACTAAATATCTTTAAAAGTAACCAACCATCTATCTACAAAACTGTGGGAGATAGAACGTTTTTTCTAAATTGTGGGAGCGGCGGGGCAAAAATTGAAAATAAATAATATATATGTCCTATATAATATATATGTCTTACCATCTCTGTTATCTGTTTGTTCCTACGTACGGACGGACATGACATGAATATATATACTTGATAGGGTCGGAAATGATTCCTTCTCCCTGTTACATACTTTTGCACAAATTTAATATTCTCTGTGTACCTTTGGTACAGACTATAAAAACTATGAAAATGCTGGTACAGTTATTAACCGTTTTCGATTTCAGAGCAAAAGTTCAAGTGGCTTAAAGTTCAACAAAACTGTAGCGGTTATTTCTCAAACGTTTGTAAAATGTGCTTAAAATCCCAACAACAGCGTCGAAGTCGGAGTCTGTAAATAATATTGCTTGTTAAATAAAAATAAGTAAAAATCAAACAAATGTGCTTTTATGTTTCAACAAGGCGACAAACAACAATCGTAGAAGGAGCAAAGCAAAGCAGCAGAACCAGCACACTAGGGCTTAGATAAATGAGCACAAATTGTATCGACACTTGTCGTTGTTTCTCTCACAACAATATCAACGCAACAATCTTTTCCATCTGTTTTGTTTGTGTTCTTTTTATACCCTTGCAAAGGGTATTATAATTTTGCCCAGAAGTTTGCAACGCATAGAAATATTCATTTCCGACCCCATAAACTATATATATTCTTGATCAGGGCGACGAGCTGAGTCGATTAAACTTTGTCCGTCCGTCCGTCTGTCTGTCTGTCTGTCCGTCTGTCTGTCTGTCCGTCTGTCTGTCCGTCTGTTTCTACGCAAACTAGTCTCTCAGTTTTAAAGCTATCGAGCTGAAATTTTGCACAGAGTCTTCTTTTTACTGCACGCTGCTAATATGTCGGAACCGACCGGATCAGATGACTATATCTTATAGCTGCCATAGGAACCATCGGTCAAAAAATGGGTCTTGGTGAGAAAAACTTTTTTGCTTTCAAGTAAATCGTTCTTAAGGTCGGTGACTATTAATATTAAACGCTTTCAAACTAATTTGAAAAAGTTGATCGACATCGGGTGACTATATCTTACGGTTGCCATAGGACCGATCGGTCGGAAAATGGGTCTTTGTGAAAAAAAAACTTTTTTGTTTTCAAGTAAATCGTTCTTAAGGTCGGTGACTATTAATATTAAACGCTTTCAAACTAATTTGAAAAAGTTGATCGACATCGGGTGACTATATCTTACGGTTGCCATAGGACCGATCGGTCGGAAATTGAGTCTTAGTGAGAAAACCTATTTTGTTTTCAATTTTATCGTTCTTAAACTCGGCGTTTGTTAGTTTGATATGTTTTCAAAAAGATTCGCGAAATTTGTTCGAAATCAGATGTTTATCTGTCGGAAAATAGTTTTAAGTTACAAAAATTTTTGATCTTTATCTAAGCGTTCTTAAACTCTGTCATTTCAAAAACAGCTTTTGCAAGGGTATAAAAACTTCGGCACAGACGAAGTTAGCTTTGCCTTCTCGTTTTAATTTTGTTTGGGTATTTCTTATTAAACAACAACAATGGCGTTGAACATTATTTTCCATCTAAGTCAGTGAAATGGAGGGGTAAATACTGTAAGAATTAGAATAAGTAAAAAAAATATATTACAAATTTAATGAACTTGAAAAGTAATTTGTGTCCTTCAATGGGTTATTTATATCCTTTCGATTGTAAACCAGAGCATTTAATTTATTTCAATTGACGTGAATTGTTCAAATGTGACGATAAGGTTTGGAAATCCCTTGAGGAAATTTCACTGGCTCAATCAATAAATATTTAAGATTATATTGAAACAAAACCAACACAAGGTTATAAATAATATTTTTGAAGTTTCTGTCGCATTGAGTTGATAACTTTCACTGCCCTTCTTGTTTTCAATGGAAATGATTGATTCTCTTTGTAAGGTTGCCTTTTGATTTGCCAATCAAATGCATCTTGTTGCACTATTTCCCATTTTTAATGAATTGCAACGCATCCCCTGCAATGAATTCGAAGTACTGAAGTGTGAAGAAAAATGCTTTGAACAGTTTTTTCTAACAAAGCAGGCAAATCGGCATGGAAAAACTATGAAATTGAAATGAATAAAAATGCTGTTGAAGTTATTGACCGCTGATTGATCCGTTTTCGATTATAATGTTGCGACTGTAGCAGCTATTGCTGAAACATTTGTAACAGCGTCGAAGTCGCAGACAGTTAATAATATTGCTTGTTAAATTGTCAAACAAATGTGCTTTTGTGTTTCACCATTTCGATAGCGACAAACAACAATCGTACCAGCACACTTGGGCTCAGATAAATGAGCACAAATTGCATCGACACTTGTCGTTGTTTCTCTCAAAGTTGCGTCAATGCTACAATATTTTACATCTGTTTTATATGTGGTTTTTTCGAATTCGTAAATTTCATTGCTTTTTTGGGAATTTCTTACCCATAATCCATCAACCGCATAAAACATTATTTTCCATTCCATTCTTTTTTTTATCAAAACCTCAAGCAATTAATATTGGAGATTATATTGAAACAAAGAAAACGCAAGGGTATAATAAAATTGGTTTGTACTTTTTTATTAAGTTATTTATTTCTACATCTTTGTGAAAACAAGTGTACTAAATTTATTTCAATTGACGTCATTTGAACTGCCAAGTGTGACGATAAGGTTTGAAAATCCCTAGAGAAAATTTCAATGGATTGTTTTTTAATACTCAAACCTGTTTTGAAGTTTGTGGAAGAAAGGAACAAACAGACTTGTACAAAATATTTATTTAATTACAATTAACTTTGATTAAATGAATAACAGAATAGATAGAAATGAATATAAATGGATTTTACATGTAAAGGATTTTACACGATAGATTATCATTCGATTGGACAGTTCAGTTACAGTCAGGGAATCAAACTGAATCGTGTTTCGGATCTGGTACATACCGAAATTTATGTTTCGGTAAAAGGTTCTTTTTTGGTTCTAACATTATTTCGGTATTCGGTGCCGTATTGGTATCTTGATTTTTATTTCGGTATACCGGTACGAACCGGTATGAACCGTTAAAATTTAAAGAAATTTTTAGACTAAGTCCTGACACACACATATAAGGATGTATTCGATTTACATCAATTTTCAATTGCATTCGTAGCTTGTTTTTATAAAATATTTTCAAGTTTGTATTTATTACGTGATTAAAATTATATTTTTAAGACTGTCACGACTTGTGAGTTAATGAAGTTTTGTAAAAAGTGTTGAAGTGAGTAAGTGAAAGTTTTATATGGTGTACGATATTTATATTGATATAATTTATTCTCTGGAAATATGATATGGGCATTTCCACAGAAATGTCAACCGCAGCCAAAAAATTAAAAGATTATAAAAGTATCTCGTTTTAACATATTTTTAAAGGAAATCTATCAAATTGAAGTAATGTAAACCAATTTTACATTTATTCATAACACATTTTGAAATATTCAAATGCAAAGTCGATCAAGTGCAACAGTTCTGAATTAAACATTTGTATTGCAGGTTTTGTTTTGATTATTGGTTTTAATGAGAGATATTATGCATTGACATTTTCTCTTTTAAATCTCGGTTTATACTTAAGGAATATAAAAACAAGAAAGAAAGTCGGTCAAGCCCGACTATAACATACTCTGTACCCTTAACGTCGCAGCTCGCATTTGCTCACGAGTTATACGCGCTCATCTCTAATTTCTCTCTCTCTCTCTCTCTCTCTCTCTCTCTCTCTCACTAAGATTGCCATTCAATAGAATGCTGCGGTGGTGGGTGGGGTGGTGTTCTGTGTTTACTGGCCGTTTTTTGATCGTAACTTAAGTATCGTTCATCCGATCTTTATCATTCCTTCAGCAAATCGATAAATAATTTTGTTTACAAGGTATCTCTAAAAGGTACGAACGATCTATCTTTAAAACTGTAGGAGATATGACGTTTTTTCCAAATTGCGGGGGCGGGAGGGGGCGTGGCAAAAATTGAAAATAAACTTGATCTGCTTGCAAGTATAAGAAATATATGCCCCATACATGTCAAACCTCTATCTCTTACCATCTCTGAGATCTCTTCGTTCATACGAACGGACAGACAGACAGACAGACAGACGGACATGGCTATATCGACTCGGCTGTTGATGCTGATCAAGAATATATATACTTTATAGGGTCGGAAACGATTCCTTCTCCCTGTTATTTACTTTTGCAGAAACTTAATATACTCTATGTACCTTCGGTACAGAGTATAAAAACCGGGAAAGAATGCGGAATGCTAGACAGAAGTGGAGAGCGCTGGCTGAAGGTAAAGAAGATATCATTGAAGAGAAACGAAATATGGCATACGACAATAGAAGAGGCGCCAAAAACTCTTAGAAAATGAAAACGCGCCGTACGAATGTAGACAAACCTTGGCGAAAGCGGTTAAAAAAGTGGAGAAAGCGGTGCCAAAGGACATGCATAGAAGGCTTAAAGTTCTAGAAGTCCTGGTTAAAAAATATAAGCATTTTGAAGCAATCCAACTGAACAATGTTCGAATGCCTAGTTAATGCCATTATTAATTTTTATCAGAATGATTCTGTTAGTGTGCAAGCTTCGGGAAAGAAAGACACCATTATAATTGAAGGCAAATTAGTAGCTAAGCGCTTTATGTTAATGACGGTGTCCGGAATCATATGAGTTGTTTAAAAAAGAATTTCCAAACGAAGCGGCAACCAAATCAACTTTTTTTAAAATGCGCCCTCGCCATGTCCAGTTAGTAAGTAAAATACCGCACAATATGAGTGTTTGCATGTATCATGCAAATTTCGGCTTTCTTTTGGAAAGTTGCACGAAAAGTGTTCCATCTTTTCCCAGAGATTTTGAAACATTCCTTACAGCAATTTGCTGAAGAAGTGCCCAACAGATTTAAAAGATCAATTTATTCCTCTTGGATATTTCGCTAATATGGAAGATGAAGTAAATTGGTAACCATGGCGTAAAATAGATAAAAACATAGCCCTGTCAAATACAACTTCAACTTTTTCTGAGTTAGTTATTGATATGGAAACAAAGTTACCATCATTTAAAACCCATTTTTTTGTAAAAAGAGCTGAGCAAAAATATCAAATCAATCAAAAATGAACTTAAAGCCTTCCGAGCTCGTTCTTCAAATTGATTTTGCCGAGAACTATAGGTTGACACACCAAAACGAAATACAAAGTGCGCATTTCAGCTATTGCCAGGTAACAATTTTTACCTGCGTAGCTTGGTTGGCTGGTGCTTCACAGTCGTTTGCAGTTATAAGCGATAAACTTACACATAATAAACTTGACGTATTTATTTTTGTTTTATGCCTTTTAACCGAAATTAAAAAAATGTATGGTCATTTTTCAAAGATTTTAATATTTTCTGATGGAAGCTGCGCTCAATTTAAAAATAAATATATTTTGACTAGCTTGACTGACATAATTCAACAAATTGGATGTCTATATATGGAATGGAATTTTTTTTGCTAGTTCTCACGGAAAGGGAGCCGTTGATGGAGTTGGAGCCGTTATTAAAAGAAAAGTGTGGCAAATAACCAAATCAAAAAACGTTGTTTTACGCGAAGCACAATCGTTTTATCAATGTGCAGAAAACAACATAAATGCAATTAAAATGTATTTTATGCCATCGGATAAAATTGAAAGTTTATCCTTAAATTATAAGTTGGACGAAAAACGGAAGGATGGTAGTAGGAGCTAGGACTGCATATTCCATTAAAAAAACCTTATTCGACATTAGTAATAGTATTCTTAATTAACTTACTTTCTGTTCTTCGTTTTTATATAAGATGAATAAACTTATTTTTGTTTTTCTTTATTGAAGCTATTTGTTAAGTTTATGATTTTTTTTGTGAAAATAAATATATTGAAATTATTAAAAATCATTTATAATATCTTATTCATGTCTTATTACATAAAAAGGAAAAAAATAAACATAAAAAGTATGATGGAACAGACTGTCGCATGCGACATGTCGCGTGCATTAAAATATTACATCAGGTTTCGCTGAAATCAGTGTTTGAACAGTTCGACTTGAAAGCGACTTCTGTTTTTGTCGCATGCGAATGCATTGGTTTTTGGTAATTATCTTGAAAACGAACAGTTGCCTAAAATCAACTTTAGCACCAATTATAGCGCTAATCAAGAGCAATACGTTACGCCTTTTGTCAAAAAAAAATAATGTTTTGGCATATGTTTTTCTTTACTTTGAATGCGTACGAATGTCGCATTCGACATTTGAGAAATGCCCATATTTCATTTTACAGGTTCATTTTCATGATCCATCAAGAGCGACATATCTGAGTTATCCCACAGACGATATCGTTACAGATCCTTCGGCTTACTGTTCAAACGTTATATTTTCGAATTGGATTGAATATAAAAAAAAATATGTATTTTCCATAGAGAATACAAAATCGATTGTTTTGAGGTATGATAATGCTGCTGCAAGTGCGAGAAATATGACTCGACTTCGTTTCCACTTTCCGATAAAGTGTCAGAGCTAATTCCCACACTTAGTGGGACTTGAACAGACAAGGATAAAATTCATAAATACACTGCTCGCCACTTGAATAGGACACCCTGTATGCTCTCTGTAAAACTGCTCGTAACTCGAAAACGAAATGGTAGAATAACGGTATTTTTTGCATATTATCTTTGTGCAAGCATTCTTCGCTCTTTTTGGCTTTGAAATAGAACCGTTATAAAGTTTTTTGCACTTTATGTGAGCATTCTCAAAAATTCAATGGAATTTTTGCGCCACTTGAATAGAACATGCATTTTATTTGGTCGGTATCGTTGACACGTGCACACAAATTGTGGTTTACTTAAACTTTTTGCTTTAATTGAAGTGTATATAAAATTAAAAAAAAATTAAAATGGGGCGTGGCACTTCATTATCTGAGTCGGAGAAAGGAAAAATCCAAGCTTACAAGGATTCTGGCCTTTCGATTGCCAAAATAGCAAAAAACGTCGACAGGAGCCGTCACGCCATAACAAATTTTTAAAATAATGAGGCTAATTATGGTAAAAACATGAAGGGCCGCACCCACAGTGTGCTTACCATCGCAGACAAGCGACTTATATTAAGAGAAGCTTCCAATTCGCTCGACTCTTTGGCCAAGATAAGGGAAAAATGCAACGTTAAAGCAAGTTTGACAACCATGCGTCGTGTTATTAATAATGCTACACACCTGAAGAGACTAAAAATCAAGAAGAAGCCACCTCTTAACCCGGCTCGGAAGTTACAACGCCTTGATTTCGCTCGCGCACATTTCACCTGGACTTCGGAGTGGCAACGTGTTGTCTTTTCGGACGAAAAAAAGTTTAATTTGGAGGGCCCCGATGGCTACAGCTACTATTTTCATGATCTTCGATAAGAGCCACACCATCTTGATAAGTTGCACAGCAGAGCTGGAGGTATTATGGTATGGGGGGCCATTTCCTATTATGACACCTGTGAGCTTAAGCTTATTCCAACCACCATGAATGCGTTGTGTTATAATGGTATATTGAAAGAGGCCTTTCCACACTTCCAAACTCTTTTTGCAAATCTAAAATGGATTTTTCAACATGATAATGCCCCTATACATACGGCCCGGATTGTTAAATCGTATATAGCGAGCCAAAACGTGGAGTTATTAAACTGGCCACCCTATTCACCGGACTTGAATATCATTGAGAATGTGTGGGGATGGCTAACACGTGAAGAATATGGATCAGGTCAGCAATATTCGAGCGTTCCCGAACTAATTGCAGCTATCAAATTAGCGTGGGGCTCGATATCGTTGAATTATTTGAAAAAATTGTATGCATCCCTTCCAGACCGAATGTGTGAGGTTTTGGAGAAAAAAGGAGGCTCAACACACTAATAAAAACTTTTTTTGGTTTGAAAACATGTTAGTAATTTCTTATTTAAGTAATATTGTTATTTGAAAAGGATTGAAATATTCTTAAATGGTTTTTAGATAAAGTGTCCTATTCAAGTTTTTAGTTGTTGTTTCAGAGTGCCGCCGTAAGCTGGCAATGGGCATCTATATTCCAGAGTCTTAAGTAGGAGTACTATACATGTTTTGTCAACATTGTGACCAGACTCCAAAAATACCAAATCAGCATTTTGGTTATCGATAGGAACTTCTCGATGAATTATGCAACCATTTACTAACGCGTTTGTCCTTATAAAAAAGTTGTTTACAGTTGGACAGATCTCGGTAAATGCTATCAGCATGGAGTAATTAGTATTAGAGATTCAATTTGCGCTACCTCTCAATTTTGATAGTGCCAACGAGATGCTTTGAGTGCCCGAAAAGATACTTATAGTGCCACATTGGAAATCACAGTGGTTAGAGCGAGACGGACATATACCCAAATGTGTCCAGAGAGTGTAAGTGAGAGCAAACAGCTGACCAACTGTATCCAGAGAGCGTGACAGCAAACAGCTGACTAAATTCTGAGGGAAGCGTTGTCGACTGAGCAATTGTTCAGTCTAGTTACTCTAGTCATTGATGTCAGAGAACTGGGCTAACATAATATACAAACTTATATAAAATGGCTGGATATCCAAATAAGAGGAAACGCCGCCATGAAGAGGATTCGCCCTGCGAATTTACTCCCCGTTTGAAGCGTATGAGCTATGACTGTGTTGGTGGAAACATATGCAGCGGTATACCCCCCACCCCAAATGATGAGAGCAATATTAATCTGGTGCCAGAAATTGCAGCTGAATCAACTCTTGACGATGGGACCGCCTACAATCCGGAATTGGATGCCAATCAAAATCCGTATTATTATGAGAAAAATAAATTGTTATACGAGTTGCATGCGGAGCGTGCCAAGCGCGGTCGCCATTAAAATACTCCAAAATTATTTACTAGTTTAATTAAACGAACATATTTCTCTTATAATTATGCACAACATGATCCGGTGCCGGAATTGGTGGAAACTTCTTCTGGCCAACTTTTGGTTGCGGAGGCGCACAAAGTGGCGCAAAAAGCAGGCTCTTATCCAATTAAGTCATAACTCAATATGTGCTAAGAGATATGCACTTGGCCATTACTTAGGCAAAAGGCAAAGAATTTTAGCTCTAATAACTTTTTGAGCTGGCGCTCTATTCCGTTCAAGGAGATAATTTTCACACCCCAGATCCGAGCAATTTGTCGGAGGCGAAGATGCGCAAGTTTCTAGTTTATGCTGAGACCCACCCGCCAGCCTGACCCCCACTTTATGGCACCAACGAGACGCTGCCACAACTCATTTGGCTTTGACCAAGGGGCGGTCGGACGCTGCCGCAGTCCTTCGTGACTGCGACTCCAAGAACTTCAGCTCCAGCCACTCCGCCACGTCCATCTGCCGGGAGGAGCGCGCATAAATTATTCATTTGTTATGTGCAGCATCTCTTTGGTCCTGGCTCTGTGTGCACTTTTGGCACAGGATATGACACTGACACTCAGCGCCAGAGCCTCGTGCTGCCCGGGTCCTGCGTCAACAGCTTCCTCGGCTGCTGCTCTTGGCGTTTACTTTGGTTTGTAATTTCCTTCTGGAGTTTGTGCCCAAGACATACACTGTAGCCGGAGTACACAGCAAATTACGATTGCGGCAGGACTGGGAGGGAGGAAGGGACAGGGGGCTAGCTCGGCTTGGTTTACCGCTTCACATTGGGGAGTCGTTGCTGCAATTGCAAAGTTTAAAGTTTGCCCAGTGCGAAAAGTTTCATTTGTGAATTGAAAAAATTCCATTTTTTTTGCAATCCTAGTTTCATATGCAGAGCTGTCTGTGTGTGTGTGTGTGTGCAACAGTGATGCCCATTTAGCCCTTTTTTGGGGTTAGGGAAGCATTAAAATTATAGCAAATTATCGACATTTACACAAGCAACAAAATTCTACGGAATTCAACTAGTAACCTGCTCGAGTAACTTAATATACTCTGTACCTTTGGTACAAATGTCCCCTCCACCAACACCCATGTTGCTCGCTGAGCGGCTAAGTGCCAACTGCTTACATTCTCTACCATGATTTGGTCGCTATCCATCGCAAGAGCTTGATAGTCGTGTGAGCTAAGACGCCGTCGTCCGTGTGTTAAGTCTACGAGCTTCTGAGTTCAAGTCCCAGGAAAGTAAGTAAGTCCTCCAACCTTCTAATATTATTTTTAAGTCTTTTTAAGTTGAACCCTTTTGGTTTTGATTAGAGCCATTCCGGGATCAACCCATTTTTAGTACCAGTTTGCCTAGAGTTGGTCCCGAATGGCTTGATTCTTTTTTTTTTTTTAATGTGCCTACAGTTTAAAACTATAATTAAGACAAATGGCAACTTAGCTTGACAAAGACTCCTTATTTTTCTGCAAGTCCGATCCGAACCTAAATTCGAGCAGACTTATTATAACTGTCACATTCAGATCTCAGTGATGGAAAGATATAGAGGTTCGACATTTATGTTACGGGACATAAACTTCTTATACATGCCGGCAGATAAAGCGAAAAGAAGTTCGTAGCGACAGCGCAGCACTTGTTTCCAATAAAAGTACATAAAAATTGAACTGAAACTGACTTTCTAAATGTTAGTTTTTAATGTAAAAATATTTCACATATTAATTTGGATTATTTTTAAGCTTGCAACGAATCATTTTGCAATAATAAAATTGTTTCATACGCTGCTTACACTGCGGTCGTGCGACCTGAGACTGTTCGTCCGGCCATACAATGTTATGACAGTTGACTTTGAGTTTGGTACTGTCGTAGACTCTACGACCGAAAAAAAGCAGTGCTGCCAGACCGTATTTATCCCAAAAATGTGGCAGCCTTGTGCAATGTTTATCGATAGCTATCGGAATATGCACCCGCGTCCATTCGAAAAAATTCTTTAAATTCTCCCAAAAACACCCGAAACTTGTCTTCAAATGAAAATTACAATAGATTAGCTAATGATTCATTCAAATGGGAATTATTGTTGTTACAAAAGCTTTTAGAATTGGCTCTGATTGATAATATGCTAATTGGTAGTCACATAGCTGGTGGCGAATGTGATGCTGTGCCAGATTTCGGTTCGCCGCCCTGGGTACTCGTCATAGCCGTTACCGTGGCCGTTGGCACCGCCTTCGGCTTAATCTACACGGATTTGGCTGTGGGCTGCACTGGCTCATGCTCCTCATCCGACTTGTTGGTCTCTGATGACGTTTGCGACTATTTGCGGCTGTTTGCTCAATGTAAACACCTAATAGCTCGTAGCCCCAAAAAAGTAGTACGACCGCAGTGTAAGTTCGGTATCAAAACCAAATTGCTTTTTGCTGAAGATAAAAGGCGAAAAAGTAAAGAAATAATAGCTAAAACAATTGTAACCGACTGTTTTAGGGGTTTTGCGGCTTATTTTATTTACACGTGTTTTATGGAACGCTTCTCTTAGTTTCGCTATTTACAATTGACTTCCTTGCCTTGACGGTGTGATCGTAGGAGTGGAACTATCGATATGCTTACCAAGACTACACAGTGGAACTTTTATATAGCGAATCAATAAAAATAACGTTACAAAGAAATTTTTGAATTGATTGTTTTGAAAAAATGTATATTTAATTTAAATATTTTTCTTTTTCACTTTTCCTTCAGAGTAGCAAAAATGTGGGAACCTCCTTAATGATTCTCGTTTTTGTCACACTGCAGTGTGTCCCGGGAAATCTGTAAAATTCCAAAATAAATTGTACACTTTTAAGCTGGAAAATGTTCGAGCTCGATTTTCTGAAAAGTAAAGCAAAAGCTGCTTAGAGACTATAATGAGCCACGAAGAGAACGCCTTCCAAATTTGTAGAGATTTGCATTTCTGACGACTGTTGCTTTTTCAGCATCTTACAAAAATTAGTAAAATGTTGTTTAATTTCATATTTAAAACTAAGAAATCACAGCTTGAAATAAAAATTTGTATGCTTTTAAAATGTTTCCTTTTCAAAGTAGTTGGCACCACTGGTGTGCCAGCTCACAACTCACAAGCCATTGACAAAATAGAAAGTTGTTGACTCAGTTTCCACTTCTTTGGCCAGGCAGGCAAGTTTTCGTCTGAGGCGCCTGGAAGTAGGCAACACATTTTAATTACGTACACACTGCATACGTTTGCTGTCTGGCTTACCTGTGGCCTTACTTAAGAAAGACATTCGTTAATTAGAAATGTGGCAAAGAGAGTTTTAAATTCCACGTCTCATATAATATTATTAAATACAAAATGTAAGCAACTAAGCCAAATTGCAGAAGCAGTGGAAACACGTAGCCGTAGCCGGTGCTGCCCAGTGCCCCTGACAGGCGGAGGACTTTGGCTAACTGGAAATGTGGAGCATGTGAAACGTGCGGGCATAAAGTTTTAGTACAAAAAATTAACAGAATTACCACTGATGTAATTAGGGAATTTCAAAAGGCAGGAAATAACAGAGTGAGCAAGCGTATAAATGTGTTGAAAAGGCAAGCGACGAAAGGGGGGTCATTAGGAGGGGTGGAGGGTAAGCCGATTATAAAGGGGACGTACTCGGGGCGAGTATGTAAAAATTAAGCTCATGCTTTTTCACTTATATTTTATGACCTTTTTTTTGTTGTTAATTTAAGGGAAAATTAATGAAGTCCTGGAGAAGTTGATAAGAGGGGTGTTTGAGAAGAAAGGAAACTTTAACAAGAAGCTTCACAACTTATTTAAACCTTGAAAGAGAGCTGTTATGTAATTGAGAAAATAAAATAATAAGTTCCTGATAACGATTTTTTAATGATGTGATAATGATAATGAATTTGTTTAATGTTGGTAATGGGTAATGGGTAATGGGTAATGGGTAATGGGTAATGGGTAATGGGTAATGGGTAATGGGTAATGGGTAATGGGTAATGGGTAATGGGTAATGGGTAATGGGTAATGGGTAATGGGTAATGGGTAATGGGTAATGGGTAATGGGTAATGGGTAATGGGTAATGGGTAATGGGTAATGGGTAATGGGTAATGGGTAATGGGTAATGGGTAATGGGTAATGGGTAATGGGTAATGGGTAATGGGTAATGGGTAATGGGTAATGGGTAATGGGTAATGGGTAATGGGTAATGGGTAATGGGTAATGGGTAATGGGTAATGGGTAATGGGTAATGGGTAATGGGTAATGGGTAATGGGTAATGGGTAATGGGTAATGGGTAATGGGTAATGGGTAATGGGTAATGGCCAAAAAAACACAATGCAATGATGAGGTATAATTTTGATTTTTATGTCCAGCAAAAAAATCTCTGCATGATAAATTGCCCCCCTAATACCAACCCCTTTGCATAGGTGTCTGGCACTTTATTTAACAGCATAAGCAATTTGCCAGCAACAACAACAACAACTGGCATGTCCAATCAAAGTCTCTCGCTGTCTGTAATCAAAGCAAATGGCTAACCAGTCAACTGGCCAGCCTGTTTCTGACAGGACATTGCCTAATTAAAATGGCAAATCGTCGGCAACAGCAACAACAACAACACAACTGGCAAAGACAAGCCTGTTCGTTGAACAGCAACAACAACAACCACAGCATCATCCAATTGGGATGCAAATTTATGCGCCCAGCCAACCACCAAAAACTAGGCAACAAAATTATGCACACACACACACACACTCACCACTCTATACATAGATGCAGATTGAGATACACTCTTCGGACACATGTGCCTGGATTTTACATAGCCAAATGCCCAAAAATAAATTTAAATTTGATTAACGATTTTTGGTGGCCATTTGTCGCAGACCAAAATTGATTGTTTGGCAAAAGTTTTCGCTATCAACTGCGAATCGGCCATTAATTTTCGTCTCATGTAGTTTGCATTTTCGGTTACGATTCATTAACTACAAAATGGGGGTGTGTGTGTGTGTAAGAGAGGGATTGCCGAATCGGCAGTTTCCTTTTTGTGTATGCCTCAATTCAGTTAACAGGACAACGGGAGGACGCTTATTATCCTTGTCACGTTCGCGTTGTTGCACCTTTGTTTACTCCCCGCTTGCAGTTGGGCAAACAATTTGCTTGAGTGCTGCTGCAGTTGCTTCAAGGTAAACTCCACTGCCTGTCCTAATCAGTGTTCCCGGCTTGGGCCCATGCGAAGACAGTTGAAAGTGGGTGAGTGTGTGAATGGGTGTACCTGGTTTAGATTGAATTAGTTTCGCATACTAATTTCGTCCGAGTGTTTGAGATGGAAATGTGTTAGCAGAGGTTAATTTGGTAATTGACAAGCGATCAGTGCCATCAGTGACAACTAATGTACTGTTAATTCTTAGCTTGAGCCTGGGCGACGAGTATATTAACTTACAACATATTTGGTACAAATCAGACGATGAAAAGAGCAGAACATTTACCAAGCGAAAACTGTTACTGGTGATTTGACTAACGATCAGTGGTCACTGAAGTAATTAGTCCATAAAAAAGTAAAATAAAACTATCTATCCCAACGCACATTGCTATAGCCTCTTTAGTATTTCAAACACAAAACGAACAAGTGAAGCTTTCATTACAATTGCCATCTATCAAATCTTCCTGATGATCTACACTCCATTTAAAATTAAGCAAATTTTACGATTTTGGGAACAATTAGATCTTCACTCGATTGGTGGACTTAAGTTGTGGGGGGTACTTTCCATAGAAGAAACTTAGAGCTTTTTGCTGAGCGTGGCTGTTTCTTGCATTTGCGCCATTGGTGATCTGCAACATTGGAGATGGGGGAAGTGACCTTTGACTTGTCGCGTGTCTGGCTGCTTCAGTCAGTAGAAGTTCCAGTTTTCCGACGGTCAGATCTGTGTCCTCTTTCGTTTTGAGTTATACATTTTGTTCAATGTGTAGTGCCATTGTTCGTCAGGTGAGATGAGCGTTCAATAGTGTGAGGTTGTTCGAAGAGTTGAAAAACAACAGGTGAGTGGTCAGATGAGAGCTCTGCCGATCAGTGGGCTGTTATGTGTGTAGTTGGAATTCTTCTTGCTATTGCAAAATCAATTAGGTCGGGTTGCTTTCTGCAGTCTGATAGGCCTTCCCGGAGAATTTACAATCAGATTTATCTTTGTAAAGGGCTTCGCTCGTACCGTGCATCCCATGACACCCACTTTTCCTTTTTTTTCTTATTTCCATTCCAAATTAACCATTTACATATAATTTATTTATCTGCATATTTGCGGGACTCGCAACACAGCCACATATATTGTTTGGTTTTTTGACTACTGAAATTCTATAAAATATTTTAAATAAATTGTCGTACCTACTTTCATACACAAAAAAAGTTTCACCACAAAACTGAACAAAATATGTATGCTCTCATATGTCCTCCATTTGTATCTGGCTTTCTGTGTGTGTGAGTTTTGTGGGCTGCCTCTGGCATATGAGTAATTTATTGTGTATCTAATTAATTATTTGCTGTCTCCGTAATTTTTGTGCACAAGTCCGATTTTGTTTGTGTCTCGGTTGCCATGTCGGCTTAATTGCCAAACCACACCATGACTCTATTAAGAATGAGGCCTAAATCAGTTGGATGACTGAACGCAGCCAGTACGAAAGTACGGGAACTGCATGTGTCAAATGGATGCTGTCGCCAGACTGTTTAAAAATGCAACCGGTCCCACAATGGACCATCAATTTTTACATGGTCGCGTGTATGACAAGTGTCGGTCAACTATAAACAGGAAGTGGTGGCGAGGCCACCAAGCTTTCAGTTGGGGACACTTGATAAATGCATGGGAAAACAACATCACACTCGGAAAAAAAATAAACAAGAATGTATTCCGAAAATGAATTTTAAATCAATTTTGATTCAATCTTAAAGCAAAGAGTTGCAATTAGCACAAAATATTCTACATTTAAGTCTGAAGTTAAAAGAGGTAATTCCGTTTTAGTCCTAAGACTTATTTTCCCTTAACTTAGCAAACATCAAATCGCATTGGCGTTTATCAATCTTAAAAAAGTTACCAAAAATACTATTAAGGCAACAGAAATTTAGGAATAATAAAAAAACCCTTAAAGCCTAGTATTGAGGGCGTTCTAGTTTTCCTTTCGTCACAGTATTTCATATAATTAGAAACACCTTGGATTTGCTTTGATGCTTATGTGCTTTTAGAAAGTGTTTCTATTTATGTGAAATACTGTGAAGAAAGGAAAATTCGAACGGCCTCAGTACTAGGCTTAAACAAAAACTTAAGAAAGGAATTAGTGATCTGATCTGATTTGTTTGATGGTAACCCAGCATCAAAACACAGTTAGAGCTGCTTGTTCTTCTTCAGGATTGCTGCTATGTGTCAGATAAACTTACAATTTACTCTGATATTTGTTAGTTTATGCGACGTGAAATCAGCCCTTAGTCGAGCGTTCATAAATTTGTTCTTTTCAAATAGTAAAATGCATGAACGGGCCGCTAATGTGTTATTTTAATTGTTGTGGTGTAGCGAGAGCACAAAAAAAGCTCTGTCAGAGACTGCACTTTACGAATTGGTAACCACAAATACTCTTCATATATAAAGAGAATCCAAGCCAGCTGTTAAAGTGTGTTTGTTTCACACTATCAAACCTAATTTTTTCCAGACAATGTAAAAGCTTTGCTATCTCTGCGATATATATGATCGAGACCTGTTTTGTTTTTAAATAAAGTTGTTGTTTAGCTGGCTCAGAAATCAACACAAATCAACAAAGATTTTTTGAACATTTCATTTGGATAGCAGGGTTTGTCAGTACAGTACTGTTTCAAGAGCCTCCTGTCACACTCCAAGTTGTCTTTCATATTCTATTTCAATCGAACGCTAATTCATGTAGAAATCACTGCGTGCTCATGTTGTCATCTTTTTTTTAAGAGGCACATCTACAAATTTAACTATTTTCAGTAAACGAAAAAACGTTTTCGGAGCTCGTGAAACATTTCTCATAAATAAAGTGTGGCTTTTTAAGAAAAAGGTATTTATAAAATATGGTTTAAGGTCACTCGAAAAAGTTTGCTTTCAGAATTCGGGAGAAACTATAAATTTTTATTTGTGGTAAGTCAGACAGAAACAAGAAAGAAAGTCGGTCAAGCCCGACTATAACATACTCTGTACCCTTACACACACATTTGCTCACGAGTCAAACGGCCAGTTAACACCTCCCACCCACCCCACTCATAACAACAACTTTCCGTTCAAGACAAGCAATCTTAGTGTGAGAGAGAGAGAGAGAGAAACTATTAGAGCGTACAACGCGGTGCGCTCTCTAAGTTTCTCTCTCTCTCTCGTACTAAGATTGCCTGTGTTGAACGGTTATGGTATGTTGCTGTGGTTATGGGTGGGGGGGTGGGAGATGTTAACTGGCCGTTTTTTGCTCATAACTCGAGTATCGTTCATCCGATCTTTATCATTCCTTCAGCAAATCGATAAATAATTTTGATTACTAGATATCTCTAGAAGGTACAAACCATCTATCATCAAAACTGTGGAAGATACACGTTTTTTTCCAAATTGCGGGGGCGGGAGGGTGCGTATCAAAAATTGAAAATAAACTTGATCTGCCTGCAAGTTTAAGAAATATATGTCCCATACATGTCAAACCTCTATCTCTTACCATCTCTGAGATCTCTTCGTTCATACGGACGGACGGACAGACGGACGGGCGGACGGACAGACGGACATGGCTATATCGACTCGACTGTTGATGCTGATCAAGAATATATATACTTTATAGGGTCGGAAACGATTCCTTCTCCCTGTTACATACCTTTGCACAAACTTAATATACTCTGTGTCCCTTTGGTACAGAGTATAAAAAAATGGAGATTTTTTGCTATGTTTTTTAAAAAATAATAAAAATTATATAAAACAGAAATAACAGAACAGAATCTTTACTATTTCACAAATGATTGATTTCTTTATACAACAAAATTTATTTCGCTTAAGTCGGAGTGCTTGTTACAGAGATACAAAGCTTCAAACCTAAAAAAAAGTCAAACCTATTCAATTGAGCGGCACTGTACATTGACGTTTGTTAAATTTAATGTAGTTTTAACAAAACCAATTATACATTTTTAATAAATAGAACTTCAGTTAATGTTTGCTTAAAAACAAAGTTCATAGCTAAATGTTCTTAGGAAATAAGTATATGTGCATTTCGTTTTGTGTTCTTAATTTTAATCATTTTGAATTTAGTTGCAATTTAATTAATGTGTTTCCCTTTTGCATATAATGCTTTATTAAGGTGATTTGGCAAAGAATCTACAAAATTTTGAGGAATTATATTGCTAACTCCTTTTCTGCAACCAAAACGTCTTTTAATTGCTTCATGTTGTCAAACTGTCTTCCTGTTTTATAAATTCTGGCTGAAAAGATACCCCTGACTTTTTTTTCCGAAAAATTAACATTGCGGAACTCTCTGCAAATGTCAAAAGAGCATAAAGGTGTCAAATGCGTTCCACGATGCATTCTTACCAAAATCCCACAATTTGTAAAGGGCTTCCTTTAACAACTACGTTTGTTATGTATTTCTAATAAGTTAATTAATGAAAAAACATCCCCTTTTTTTCACGCTGACCGCCAAATGCATACTATTTTCTGTTTGCACATATACTTATATTTTAAGAAAATCAATTCACTGCACACAAATGTGCAATAACGGTATTAAGAATGGTGACCAAAGAAGAGTTACAATAGATTACAGCAACAGTTTTGTTTACTTGAAACTAATGTACCTTTACTATTGAGGACTAGAGAAATGAAAACATGTATGCACATATACTTATTTCCCTTAGGTAGGATGCCATAATTTCAAAGAGACCGATCACGCCTTTATCTATTTAACAATACAAAAGTTTTGCTAAGCCAGACTCTTATTTTGAAAGCCTACGATTTAACCAAATTGCGTAAAAGTCCCCCAAAACTGAGTGCCAGCATTGCAGTCTAATTGTTGCACTCGGAACCGAAACTGTACCGGTACAAAGTTTAGGTTCTTTTCGGTCTTTTCGGTTCTAAGAATATGGGGAAATAAAAATATCGATTCCGCTTCTGGTTCTAAGTTTTCATTGGTTCTTTTCGGTATACGGTTCCGGTTCTGGTTCCGGTTGCATTCCCTGGTTCTAACAAATCTTATATTTATGTCAAGAGTAGATACGAAAAAAGATTTGAAAACTTTAATCTTATTAAAGGCTACAACAAAATAAAAAGAGCTGTTTTTTGCGGAGGTCTGGGTACCTTTGGTTTTGTTACCACCTAATCCCTAGTAATTGGAAAGGTACTCGATTTTTTTACCTAGGTAAGGTACAAGGTAAACGTCAAACAAGAAGGCCAAGCTAACTTCGTCTGTGCCGAAGTTTTTATACCCTTGCAAATGCAAATGTCACAGTTTAAGAACGCTTACATAAAAATCAAAAAATTTTGTAACTAAAACCTATTTTCCGACAGATAAACTTCTGAAAAAAGTTTTTCTCACTAAGACTCAATTTCAGACCGATCGGCCCTATAGCAGCCTTAAGATATAGTCATCCGATTTCGGCCCAATTTTGCGAATCTATTTGAAAGCATATAAAATAAGTCATCAGCGAGTTTTAGGACGCTAACAAAACTAAACAAAAAAATTTTTTATCAAGACTCATGTTCGACCGATCGGTCCTATGGCAACCATAAGAAATAGTCACCCGATGTCGATCAACTTTTTCAAATTAGTTTGAAAGCGTTTAATATTAATAATCACCGACCTTAAGAACGATTTACTTAAAAGCAAAAAAGTTTTTTTTCACTAAGACCCATTTTCCGACCGATCGGTCCTATGGCAGCTATAAGATATAGTCATCCGATTTTGACCAAAATTTGCAAATCTGTTTGAAAGCATATAATATTATTAATGACCGAGTTTAATCACATTAGCATTGGAAACAAAAAAGTTTTTCTCACTAAAACCCATTTTTCGACCGATGGTTCGTATGGCAGCTATAAGATATAGTGATCCGATCCGGTCGGTTCCGACATATTAGCAGCGTGCAGTAAAAAGAAGACTCTGTGCAAAATTTCAGCTCGATAGCTTTAAAACTTGCGTAGAAACAGACGGACAGACAGACGGACAGACAGATGGACAGACAGACGGACGGACAAAGCTCAATCGACTCAGCTCGTCCCCCTGATCAAGAATATATATAGTTTATGGGGTCGGAAATGAATATTTCTATGCGTTGCAAACTTCTGGGCAAAATTATAATACCCTTTGCAAGGGTATAAAAATATACCTAGGTAAGGTATAAGGTATCCGAAATTTTCAGTACCTAGGTAAAGGTAAAGTTACAAAAAAATACTTTTAAATTTAAAAGCATGGTTCATCCATTTTTATTAGTAATGAATATTGAAAACATAGCAAAAACTTTACTACTTCATTCCAAACATTCTTAGGGCCGTTTTATCATGTTGGTGTTTTTGCAAATCTAGGTGGATTTGCTGCATTTGCTTTGCTCATGTTCAATGCTAACCATCTAGATGAATTTCGTAGCAATCTACTTCAACCTCATTGATTTCATATCCATGTACATTCTTATGCAAATTTAGTATTTTTGTGTATCCGCGCATATGGTCACACTGGAAAATATTTGAAAACAAAAAACAACTGCTGCTAAAAACGTCTGAACTGTTATTAAGTAAACTAAAAATGGAAAATATTGGATGTGCCTTTAATATATAAGAACACCTGCAGACATTGCTGATATTACAGATGCACATTCTAATTCCCCTAGTTCATTGCTTAAGCTAAGTTTACACATCCAATTAATTTGGCTAAATTTTTGAGTAAAAAGCCATGATTAAAGATTTTACAGGATTAAAAACTTAAACTGTGGTTCCAAACGCAAATAATTTGATCAAATATGCCCGGAAAGTTCCACCATTTTTTCATATTTAGCCCAATTTTCATGAAAATTTGTCCAAATTATTTGCCTGTGTGAACATGGCTTTCGACCTACTGCTTCTCCTCCTCTGTAAAATTCTTGCTTTAATTTTTAAAATTGGCGCGCAATAAAAAAAACATAATTCAGCCGAGTGCAGAGGTGCTGCCAACCTAGTATTTGACCATTCCAGCCCTCCCGGTGTGACCTTGGCGTAAATGCCCGAATTTATAATCAACCTACATGAGACAACCAATTGCACAAAAACCATCTAGATGCAAAATCTAGATGGATTTCGATTTGAGCAAAAACATGAACATGAGAAAACGGCCCTTAGAGTCATACCGAATAAATCCAAATAGAAGGTTTAAGAATGGGAAATTTTGATTGTTATATTATTAAAAAAAATGGTATGTACTATGTTTCTTTATAAACAGAACAAGAGTTTCGAATATTTTGTCACCTAGTGCAAGTAAAAAGTAAAAATTCTTTCAACTGGGGCAGAGCTAGGGAAAATGGTTTTTATACTTATAAATCACATTACAAATAATTTGATACTTAAGTATAGATTCTAAAGATTCGGTATTATCGGCAAGATAACTAATACTTTGGCTTTCATTGATTCGTAGGAAGAGTAACTATTGGGGTGAACCCTGTATCGTAAATAAGTTGAAATATATGATATATTAACAACATTGTTTTGCGTATACAAATTCGTAAGAAACTGCTGCTATAGACTGGAATATAATCAAATTTATGCACATAAGTATGTATGTATCGACCATTTAGTGCAAAAAAATTCGATCATATGTACATTAATACGTGTGTATGTTGGTAAGAATTCAGATTTTTGTTCACATATGTTTGTGTAAATTTTCAGTAGATTCAAGTAGATCAAATTAAGAGTTTTGTCGCAATGTGACTGTTTTAGAAATGTTACGATGAAAAATTATTGACCTAGAGCCTGCTAAAAAGTTTTAAGCTTAATAGTTTTGTTTACACAAAGATGACATTTGCCATTCGGGTTGAAAAATGTTCTATTCAAGATAAGCAGTAAATCTCCATTCCCTTCATTATTTAGTGACTGGAACGTTGTCACGATGGCTGCCCGTTTTTTCTCTCCTCTATCTTTGAGAATTTTCTTGCAAAAGCATGAATGAGCCAATAAATTTAGCCTGACCGAATATACTCAAAATTCCAAACGTGTAGAGATGTTACAATACAACCATTGAAATCAATACTTGGTCCCGAAGAAAAATCACGTACGAAAACTACCTAGTACCCTACCTATTGATAAGGTAAATGAAAATTAAGACCTAGGTAAGGTAAAAGGTACTCGAACAGGAAAATACCGAGGTAAGGTAAAAGTTACACAAAATATGTATCTAGGTATGTACCTAGGTACTTGTACCTAGGTACTTCCAAACACTGCTAATCACTAGCTTTATATTCTCGAGTTTATTGTAAATCACGGAAAATCCACAAAGCATCAAACAACTTTGATTGATCTCTAATTTATCTTCACTATGCAATCGAAATTTATCTCCACAAGCTCTACTCAGTTTTCTTACTTTCATAATCTAAGTTGACTTTCACTGCTGTACATACGATTTTACAATATTTTTTTTTCATTTTTTTTTCTTTTTATCAAAAATTCTTTGAGTATCACCGTGCATATCGCTTTCAGATGTATTAACAGAAGAAAAACTGGAAGAACTTTCTGAATTTACAACTTTAAATGAGTTTACAACATCTTCGAAAATTTTGTTGGAAAGAGTCCTCAAGAGTGTTGCTTAAGCTCGTCGCTCGTCCATTCCGAAGTGAATTAACTGGATTCCGTGCCAAATAATTTGTTAAAAATTCCCCAAAGCACATGATTTGATGACTTGATTATTTAAGTTCTATTTTATATATATAATACAGAAAACGAGTAAACAGAATTTTTTTGACTTACGACCAATTTTTGGGGAATTTCGGTCGATATTGGATTAATTACGGTTTCCATCATTTCTGCCAAACATTTATTTTTCTAAGTGCACACCACAGCCATCAAAGGAGCTTCGTATGCTTTCATCCTGATGGTTTAAGGTTTCCATTTAGTTTGGTACTCGACCAGAGTTTGTGCTTGTGTTTCGCCATCTTTCGGCAGGTTGATGGGTGTGAAAACTTTTAAAGAGCCATTTTGTTCAACTCGCTCAGTATATTCCACTGCATGTGCATTGTTGTCCTGCTCCAGACCGCTCCCAATGGTTTTAGCTCTTATGTTTTGCTGTAATTTACTACTAGAGTGATGATGTTGACTGCACTTTACCACAAAATTGTCAACAGGCATGCCACCCACTCGCCCACTCACTCACTCACACACATATAAGCCGCAGACACGCACGAGCAGGGCCAAATGCGGAAACGGAAACGGCAACGCGGTCGAGTGTCGGTGTGAGTGTGTGTATGTATATTGACGTTTGTTCAGTCTTTGACAATTATTTTGTTACATACTCTGAAAATTTACCTGTGCGTGTGTGGAAAAGCGGATGTAAAAGTTTCAAAAGTTTGTTTGTTTTTAATAAATATACACAAAAAGAGGTTACAAATTAGCTTGTGTGCTTCAGCGGAAGCGCAAGCGTACATCATTAACGGAAACGGACTCTTGCGGCGAGGATGGCATATTTAATTTATGCGGTTTTATTGACAGTAACAACAATTAAACAACAAAACAATAGATCAAATTATAATTAGCGAAATTAAATAAAACTAGTTGATGGATGGAGCTACAAGCCTCATTTAATACGCCGACACACACGATCAAAGCCAACCAAAGTCAATATTGTGAGATAGAACAGAAATTAAATAGTTTTCACCTTACTCCACTCTCCAAGCAAATACACCAAAGTAAAGTATAAAACACAGAAATCACAAAGCAAGTGGAACATGAGTCTGCAAAACAGACGGAGAAATAAAACACTAAAAAAAATCGTGCACAGATTGTGAGAGAAGAAGGAAATACGACTACAGCAACTAAAGGCAACAAGAACTATAATTTCCTAAAGGACTTAATTATTTTATAATAAGCACATAACACAAGGCAACTGGGCAAAGCAGGGAGAGAGTGTGGAGTGTGGAGAGGCATTAGCCGACTGCAGGGACGAAGGATAAAAGGAAGTCGCTTAAATGCTGCAAAAGTTTTTCCACACGGCAATCGGTCAATGAGTTGAGTTGAATACACTGGGACAGCGATTACAAAATTTTGCACAAAAGTTGCAAATTGCATTAAAATTTATAAAGATTTGAAGAGTTCTATATAAGGTGACCATTTATGGTGTGATGGCCTATGGCGCAGTTGGACTTTGCGTACCAATTCGTCGGCCAATTCGTTTCCGTGGAAATTGTTATGACCCGCTATTCTTCGTAGGTTCAGGTTGTTCCTGCTGCCAAATTGGTACAGTTTGTTCTTTGTCTCTAAGACTAGCATAGAGGTGAACTTATTGCTGATAAGCTCATTAAGAGCTGCTTTTCTATCGGAAATAATAGCTATTTTTCTAGATAGGAGATGGCACATACTTCGGCTTGAAATATGCTTGCTTCAGACCTTTGCGATCCTGGTGCTGCTACCCCAAGACCAGTTCCTTGGGGCGTCAGGAATCCGTTTCTCCTAGTGAGATCCATTCTCTCCCCAACAATCATAACACACATAATTTCTATTCTATGCTTCTCGTTTATTTCGTTTTATGCGCCTCAATTTCGGTATCAGCCTCATAACCATAATCCACATCGAATGGATTTTTAATCTTCACTTCCTTGGTGTCGTCTTCCAGCGTCTCCAGCGACATCGCCTTCAAACGCTTCACAGTCCGGTTCATGTCTAGCAGCTCATCCGTGTTGCGTTTCCGCTTGTGCTCAATTGTACGTAGATCCTCCTGAGCCTTGGATATTTTTAGCCTTTGGACAATAATTGTGCTACGATTTCGTGTTCTTTGTGCCTGGGTTTGTTGTTCTGGTGCTGACTTAACGCCCTCCGAATCGCTTTCATTATTGAGTTTTACACAATTCAAATCCAGGGTCAAAATATTTACATTTTCGCACATTTTTGTAATCTGAACGAATTTCAAGTAATGCCTCAATAGAAATGTCAGAGACTGCAGTGTTAATAAAATAGTATCGATAAGTATGTGTAATAAAGTGGTATCGATAAGTGTTATTAACAACACTTCATCAGTGCGATGAGAACAGCCCAAAAGTATGCAATGCCTGTAGTTCTCTGAAAATTTAAATCATAGAATACTTAGCACCCATTGTCCTAAGGTCAATCACAAATAAAATTCTCAGAGCTTAGAGCAGAGCTGCCCGGAGCCAGCTTACGGCCTCGTAGACACCAATAAAAATGACGAGAATATTTCTGATGCAACGAAAACCACCAGAAATAGAAAGAGAAAAACGATTATTGTTTGTGTGTGCTCGAGTCTGTCTGATGCACACGAAATCATTCGTCTCCAACAACAAAATCTACGCTGAAGACGACGCAAATAAATTTGTTGTTGCGTTCGATTTGGCAAGCGGCATGGAAGAGTAAGAGAAGGTAGAAAACTTTCGATGTTTTTTTTATTTGTGATGGATATTTAGTATTTTAAATAGTTTAGTTGAAATGAAAAGACTCCCATTTGGTGTAAAGCCAGCAGCATCAATCTTTCAAAAAATTATGGAATCGATTCTTAATGGTATTCCAAATGTAGTTGTATATCAAGACGATATTACAGTAACAGGAAAAAACGTACAAGAGCATATGACAACTCTTAAAATTGTACTTAAAAAACTACAAACTGTAGGACTCAAGCTTAACATAAGCAAATGTCAATTTTTGCAAGAAAAAGTATCATACTTAGGGTTCACGATTGACAAAAATGGATTGCAAAAGAATATGGATAGATGCAAAAGCGTGATCAATTGTCCGATTGCAGCCAATGTGACCCAAGTTAGAGCGTTCATAGGAATGGCTAATCATTATTCTAAATTTATTCCAAAATTCACACAGAAGATAAATCCATTGTACGAACTACTCAAGAAGAATGTTAAATTCAATTGGTCAGCAGAATGTCAACGATCTTTTGAAACCATCAAAACAGAAATTGTTTCAGATCAAGTGTTAGTACATTTTGACAGTTCCCTCCCAATCATTTTAACTACAGATGCAAGCAACACAGCCGTTGCAGGCATATTATCTCACAGATTACCAAATGGTCCAGTGAAACCAGTAGCATTCGTGTCACGAGCCTTAAACAAAACAGAACAAAATTATAGTACTCTAGAAAAAGAGGCTCTGGCAATAAAATTTTGTGTAATTAAACTAAAGCAGTATTTACTGGGACATCATTTTATATTGAAAACCGACCACAAGCCATTAAAATTCTTATTTGGCGAGGGAAGAGGTTTACCATTAATGGCATCAGCCAGAGTGCAGAGATGGGCATTTATATTGTCAGGATTCAATTACTCTATTGAATATGTGAAAGGCAAAGCCAATGAAGCTGATGAGCTATCAAGAATACCACAATTTGAAACGGTGCATGACATCGAAGAAAGCAACTTCATTAAATTTACGGAGTCAAACAATCACTTGCATTTAACAATTAAAGAAATTGCAAAAGAAACCAGACATGATCCCATTCTTGCCAAGGTCATGCAAGCTATCAAAGAAGATAGATTAGAAAATTTGAAAGGGAATGAATATGAATATTTTAAAAACAAAGGAATTGAACTTTCTATCGAATATGATTGCATTCTATAGAATGCAATAGAGAAATATAGAGCCGTAGTTCCGCCAAAACTCCAGCAATCAGTCCTCGACGAACTACATCGTTCACACATGGGCATTGTCAAAACAAAAGGTTTAGCCCGATCATATGTTTGGTGGCCCAAAATTGATTCAGATATAGAAAGAATGATAAAAAAGTGTAAACATTGTCAAGAATTGAGCTCTAGTCCAGAAAAATGTTCTTTGATACCATGGGAACCTACACAATCAGCCTGGAGTAGAATTCATGTAGATTTCGCAGGTCCAATTAACAACTATTATTTACTAATAATTGTAGATTCTTTTACAAAATGGGTAGAAGTTGTTAGAACTAAAGAAATAACATCACATTTTTTAGTATTAAGTCGTTAAGGGAAATCTTTTGGCGATACGGACTAGTGGACACCCTTGTAAGCGACAATGGAAGACAATTTACATCTAGTGATTTCAAAGACTTTACAAGTAAAAATGGCATAAAGCACATACTTACAGCACCGGGACATCCCGCGTCTAATGGACAAGCTCAAAATTTTGTCAAAATATTAAAGAAATCACTCATAGCATCATTAAATGGTAACGTAAACCGAGACTTTGATTCGATTTTAAATCAATTTTTATTTGATTACAGAAACTCTAAGCATTGTACGACAGGAGAAAGTCCTTCAAAACTATTCTTTGGTAGAGTTCTAAAATCTCGATTCAGTTTACTCAAACCACCTTTAGTAAGAGATAAAATTATCAGAAGCCAAGAGAAAAGCATATACAATCACAAAGGTAACAGAACTATAGATTTTGATAAAAATGAATCAGTTTTTATTCGTGATTACCGTGACCCTAACAAACCTAAATGGTCAGAAGCTACAGTTAAGCAACAGCTAGGCCCAAGGTCTTACATATGCATACATACCCACAACAATAAAGAGATTAAACGTCACTGTAATCAAATGCGTGAAAGAACAGAAATGCCAACTGAGGGGGGTTCTGAAAAACTTAGTGTGTGAATTCGTCCCAATGACCTATTACAAAGTCCATTGTTTGCTGAATGAGCCTTAGAAAAGTTGAATAAAGATTCACTTTTTTTTAGCGAAAAATCGTCTTTAGCACCGAAGCTCTTTTTTGACTCATTGGGTACGACAAAAAACAGAATTGCTGAATTTGATCTGAAGAGCAGCCAGAGGCAGTTCAAAAGCTGCCAATGCACCCCGAAAATGCACTGTCTGGTGCGGTTTGTGGGCCGGTGGGATCATTGGACCGTACTTTTCATAAATAATGAATGTCGCAACTTTACAGTCAACCGATCACTGACTTTTATAATAATTTGGTTTATTTATAACACTAATCAGAACGATTCACAATTTCTTATCATTTAGTTTAGATACTAATAATGGGTCTGCAAACAAAGAAATTATAATCAGTTCAGTTACATATGATCACGACTGAAACAGAAACATTAAGTTTTTCATATACGTTTATATTAAGTTAAGTACTATTAATTCAATTTAATTAAGTTAAGTTAAAGTAAAAGTACAATTGAAATAATTGTGTTCTTTAAATGCTTGAATTTTGTTATTGTTGTTGTAAGTGGCTTGTGACTTTTTCCCTAAATGTCTGTGCGTTCCTAATTGTCTTAAGATCGTTTGGAAGATAATTCCAAAGTCGAATAACATGCGGAAAGAATTGTCGATCAGAAGTGGAAAGCTTATATTTCGTGATAATTATGTTTTTGGTCCTTAGCGATGAAGCAAACCTTAACTTATCAAATAGATATGAGGGATGTCCAGAGTTAATAATTTTGTGCAGAAATATAAAGACCTGTAGACATATCCAGGAGTCAAGGTTGATATTATCAGCCATGCTCCCATTTTGGCATTCGCAAATTTTTTGCGATTTCAAACCGGTTTTTAGACCAAAATTTGACTCAAAATCGTAAAATTTTTGCGAAAGCGAAAATGGGAGCATGGCTGTATATATCTGTTTAGCAAAAGTTGACATGTGATCGGTCCTTTTTTTATTAAATATATACCTGGCTATATTATTAAATGCAACATTTAATTTATGTTTGTAGCTTGAGTTGCAGTTGCCAAAAAACCTCTATACCATAAAATAGAAATAGAAGGTAGGTAACTACTTAGGTAAGGTTAGCGATAATTTTTCTTGTTGTCGTAGGTATAAACTGCTTTGTTAAATTTAATTGCCTTAAAACTCCATATGTTTTTCTAAGTGCTTGGTTAATATCCTCCACATTTCCACATATTCAGTATAAGCTTCAAGCTTTGAAGCTTTTGCAATGTGTCTGTTTCTTATATATAACTAAGCACTTTGATTTTTTTGGATTAATCTTGAATCCATTTTTCTTAGCCCAGTCACTAATCATACTTAGTTCGCTATTACAAATGCTAATACACTTAGAAATTTGGGCTAACGGACGACTAACATACATTTGCACATCATCGGCATACATTTGGACTTCACTTTTAGACAAGACACTGGGGAGGTCATTGATAAAAAGACTAAACAATAATGGTCCAAGGACAGAGACTTGTGGAACACCCGATTTTACTTCAAGAAAAGTTGAAGATTCCAATTGGGTAACAACAGCTTGGCTTCTATCGTTAAGGTACTACTTTATTAAGTTAACTGCAGTATTTGAAAAATTCTATAAGATTTTAAGTTTTTTACATAGTACTTTGTGGTTTACTGTGTCAAATGCTTTGCTATAGTCAAGGAGAGTTAAAAAAGTAATTTGGTCACTGTCAAGTTTGTCCCGTATGTCCTCTGTAATTTTAGTGACTAATGTTGTGCAACTTCGATTTTTTCTAAACCCGGACTGTCTATCGTATAATAAACAAGAAAGAAAGTCGATCAAGCCCGACTGTAACATACTCTGTACCCTTAATGGTTTACTGGCCGTTTTTTGCTCATAACTTGAGTATCGTTTATCCAATCTTTATCATTCCTTCAGCAAATCGATAAATAATTTTGTTTTCAAGGTATCTCTAGAAGGTACGAACGATCTATCTTCAAAACTGTAGGAGATATGACGTTTTTTCCAAATTGCGGGGGCGGGAGGGGGCGTGGCAAAAATTGAAAATAAACTTGATCTGCCTGCAAGTATAAGAAATATATGCCCCATACATGTCAAACCTCTATCTCTTACCATCTCTGAGATCTCTTCGTTCATACGGACGGACAGACAGACAGACGGACAGACAGACAGACGGACATGGCTATATCGAATCGGCTGTTGATGCTGATCAAGAATATATATACTTTATAGGGTCGGAAACGATTCCTTCTCCCTGTAACATACTTTTGCACAAACTTAATATACTCTATGTACCTTCGGTACAGAGTATAAAAATTCTTTTCCATAAAACCATTAATTTGGGATGCCATAATTTCCTCTAACGCTTTGGAAAGAAAGGGCAGTATAGAGATAGGTCTGTATTCATTATTTCTTTTCGGAATTTGTAGGATTATTGCTCAAAATGGAATAATTGGACTTGGTTGGCACACGGCAGGCGAAACCATGAATCAATTGAGAGGAGAGTTTGATTAGCAATTAATTTCACGTTTTGGACCAGTGCATTTGCCGCCAAGATCATGTGATTTGACTATTTTTTTGTGGTGCTACGTGAAGTGTTTCATGTACAGGAACAATCCAGCCCCAATTGCAGTCCTGGCAGACAACATTTAAGCTGCCATTGGTGAGATAATGGGCGAAATGCTAGAAAAAGTAAGCCAAAGTTGGAGCTTACGGATGGACCACCTCAGGCGTAGTCGCGGGCAACATTTACATGAAGTTATCATTAAGAAGTAAATGGCATGCATTAATATATCGCTCCAAATAAATATTTCATTCACTATTGCAGTTTGTATGTTTTTTTGAGCTGTAAATGATTGCTTAAAACAAATTTGGTGTTCCCTCATGAGCAAAAATAAGCTCTTAAAAAATTTGCACAGTTTTTACCCCTCTGTATATACTATGCTTTAGTGGCAATATTAAGTAGAAAATTGGCTTTCAAGAGCAAACTCGCAAATACGCAAACGAATTTACGCATGGGTGTTTCCACTTGGTCCCACTAGGCAAATATTTGTTTCAAATTATTGATGCACAAACATAAGCAAAGGCTACTATATGTAATTGGCTAATGTTTGCGAGCAAATTATTTGGAGTTGCCACTTAAGGCAAACCAAATGTGCAATTTTTTGGAATATTTGCGCAAATTATTAGCTTGTCAAAAGTTGTGCTTTCCATTTAGTTTGGCATACAAATTGTGAAGTTTTTCTGCCCCACTGTGCGTTTGGGAGAATAAATAGTGAAAATATTATAGATTGTAGTTTTGTCTGCTGTTGCTCTGTTTCTCTCTCTCCATCGTTCCAGAGGCTGGTTGCTTGGGGTTTGCTTTGTGGGCAATTAATTTATGTTTGAATCAATTTCTGCAATTATTATTGAAGTGCAAAAGTTATTTCTGTGGTGTTTGGTCAGATAGGCAAATAACCTTGAGGAAAACATAGAGATGAGCGCTTGCCGAACTTCAGCATGAGCCTTGCACGAATAACAATTCCTCATATTCTTATACGGTGTGGAGGTCAGTGACGATGGTTAATTTTCTAAGTCAATTGGATTTCATATTTTCGAATTTCAAATGCCCTGCCGCCAAACTGACTACTTAAGCGAACCAGATACAGGTTCATCACGAGACGATCTGGCAACGCTGCGAGGGTAGGTTATGAAATTACTAACGTCTCTTTTATGTCGTAAACGACACAATTTGGGATTTTGTGAAAAAAGGGGACGCGGTGTTTGACTTATCAAATCCGCGAAATTGGACTTTCGGTTGGATTAGCAAGTTCTTTTTCATTTACATAGATCTTGATCTATACCAGGGGCCGGCAAAGCACACATGCTCATTTTGTCGTTACGTGTGTGTGTTTAGTTACGCTCATTTAGCACATCTTTGTTGTTGCAAAAGAGAGCAGTATAAGCTTGTATAATGTTGTATACTGTCGGTGTGTCGACGTCGCTGCCGCCGAGCGCTGCTGTATACACTATCTATACGGTTGTGAAACATTTCTGCTCTGATATCACGTGCAATTCCTACGCCGCTGCAGCCTTGGACATATGGGAATTTCTAAACATATATGCTGGCGTGACGTTACATGAACCGGAAGTGGGTTTTGACTTGTTTTAGAAAAATGCAAATTCTGCGAATTGGCCAAAGATTTTTGTATAAAATTTCTTTTAGTTTGATTTGAAATAATACTAGTTTATTTTCCAAGTTATCTTATTCAAAAATGTTTGCCCATTTTTTTTTATTTGCATAAGTATCTGACGTGACGTTACCTGAAGTAAAATACCCCCACCGTGTCGGAGTCGTTATTAGTTTATTTTGTAATTTTATTAGATTTTCTTTGATAGGCTTACTTAGCTCATAAAATTTTTTTGTAACGTATTTATACTTTCGTTGACAGCATTTGTTTGTCGACTCTAAATAAATAAATAAAAAAAAAAATAAAAAGTTACGTCACTTAAATTTCTTCATTATATTTATGTTGTTTTTGTTATAATATACATATAGTTTCTTATGGTGTCTTCTGCATTATTTTTTAACTCTTTGTACCCTTAGAAATAGTTTAGAGACCAAATATCAACATAATCTAAAGGGCATATTTATGACAACTAAACGTATCCAAATGAGAAAAATGGAGCTTTTTTAATATTAATAATATTTTAAATATTCATATTCATATTAGATCATTTTGATTATTTCCCAATGAAAAAAGGATACAAAATAGTGTTTTTAAGTAGTTTTCATTTTTTGGTCTCGGTGGACTTTTCTGTGGAAATGCCCATATCTGGAAGGCCCAGCAAATCAGGCATTCTGAAGTTTTTGTATTGGTGGGAGAAATAAGTGACGCGTCTGTGATTCGAGTTTAAATTACTCATTATAGTGTGATTTGTTCTCCCTTTTTAATTAGTGATTCCTTTGACGCATTCGGCAGCCAACAGTGTGTAAATATTACTGCCTCGGAGGCCGATCTTGTTTAACTGGGAATCAGTGTGGTCCTTTAAGTAGCACCTCTAACAAGATTTAGCCACGGCAGTGGTCACCACAGTCATTCAGTATCGGTCCGGCCGCGATGGCGTTCCTTAATTTTGGTGTGATAACGGGATGAGCATCAGTATAGCCGGATCCTATACGTCACCTAAGTCGCGAGACCTTCTGGGTGATTTCGCCCCCATGGAATTGTTCATGAAAACCTTTTGCTGAGGGAATGAGTATTTGTAGTTTCTAGTTCTATTTTCTTTTAACCGTAACTTTTGTATCAATTACTTATTGCCGTAATCCTAATACTATTTCCTCACTCTTCATGACAACTTAATTTCATCTTAGACGCTGACGTCGATGGACCTTGCCGTAAATACGGCAGAGCCGTGATATCTTGGTAAAGTTGGCCGAACAGCCATTACATGTATATGAGTTTGTGGGAAATTAATTTCAGGTGGTTGCGTCTTGATCCTTAATCGTATAAATGAATTTTCTATTTGCAAGTAATAACCCTTAGATTTTAAACATTTTTACAAAGATAATTTCAATATTCCTTTGTACTCTTTAGTCGTAATGTTAATATAATGCAATCCTTTTTATCCCAATATAAAGTTAAGCCATGAAGGTAATAATGATTTTGAAATGATTTAGTTTATCTTTCTTTATGGGCACTCGAGGGAAGGCATCGTCATTTTTAAGGTAATGCTCACGAACTACTTTGAGTTTTTACAGGTAGGGAGGGTAGAGACACTAATACCTTGTTTTTCCACTCTGTTTTTCATCGTTTGGGTTTGCCTTGTTCCGTTGCCTATGACACTGTCTACATTTTAGTAGTGTGACGTCTTCGAGAGCTGTAAGTTAGTTAGACAGAGAAGCTCTCGAATCTGTAGCATGTAACGTGTAAATTTGATAGAGCAGATGGTAGCTAACTTTTGGTAAAGCACGCGCTGGCTTCGGCTTTTTTCTCTGGTCGGCTGGGGTGGGTTTAGGAAATTTTACCAACAGTTTAGGAGCTCGTATGCTTGTCATAATTTCATAAAAATATTCGAACAGGAGGAGGCTAGACGGGAGTAGGATAGTTAGGCTACAGTATAGGGACATAATTGAAAAGTTGAGATAACTCCACAAGGCTTTGTTGGTTATGTTTTCACAAAGCTGTGAGAACGCCTCCCCTACCATGATTCTTTAGGGCCGAGTATAGATTAGAAACAGAAAAGGATCCCTCCAACAAAGCTTCTCGCTTAATACCCTATTTCATTACGCTGCTGCATGGTTTCCCAAAAACAAGATACTCTAAAACATGTTCATATCAAAGTTAATTATATTATAAAACTTCATTATTCGACGGGAAGAACAAGTTAAGGCTAAACATTATGATCGGGCTGAACCTAATTTAATACTAAGAGAATCGATAAAGTGACTAAGTTATAGGTAAATCTAGAAGGAATAATATATAAAAGAGTATAATACGAAGAAACTTATGCTAAAAATTTAGAGAAATGGAAATGCGACTTCATTGTTTGGATAAGCATAAGGCAAATTACACTGCTCGCCACTTGAATAGGACACCCTGTATGCTCTCTTTAAAACTGCTCGTAACTCGAAAACGAAATGGTAGAAAAACGGTATTTTTTGCATATTATCTTTGTGCAAGCATTCTTCGCTCTTTCTGGTAGTTGTTTACACTGTATGTGAGCATTTGGAAAAATTCAATGAAATTTTTGCGCCACTTGAATAGAACATGCATTTTATTTGGTCGGTATCGTTGACACGTGCACACAAATTTTAGTCTACTTAAACTTTTTGCTTTAATTGAAGTGTATATAAAATTTAAAAAAATTAAAATGGGGCGTGGCACTTCATTATCTGAGTCGGAGAAAGGAAAAATCCAAGCTTACAAGGATTCTGGCCTTTCTATTGCCAAAATAGCAAAAAAAAAGTCGACCGGAGCCGTCACGCCATAACAAATTTTTTAAATAATGAGGCTAATTATGGTAAAAACATGAAGGGCCGCACCCACAGTGTGCTTACCATCGCGGACAAGCGACTTATATTAAGAGAAGCTTCCAATTCGCACGACTCTTTGGCCAAGATAAGGGAAAAATGCAACGTTAAAGCAAGTTTGACAACCATGCGTCGTGTTATTAATAATGCTACACACCTGAAGAGACTAAAAATCAAGAAGAAGCCACCTCTTAACCCGGCTCGGAAGTTACAACGCCTTGATTTCGCGCCCGCACATGTCACCTGGACTTCGGAGTGGCAACGTGTTGTCTTTTCGGACGAAAAAAAGTTTAATTTGGTGGGCCCCGATGGCTTCAGCTACTATTTTCATGATCTTCGAAAAGAACCACACCATCTTGATAAGTTGCACAGCAGTGCTGGAGGTATTATGGTATGGCGGATGGAGGTATTCCTATTATGGCACCTGTGAGCTTAAATTTATTCCAACCACCATGAATGCGTTGTGTTATAATGGTATATTGAAAGAGGCCTTTCCAAACTTCCAAACTCTTTTTGCAAATCTAAAATGGATTTTTCAACATGATAATGCCCCTATACATACGGCCCGGATTGTTAAATCGTATATAGCGAGCCAAAACGTGAAGTTATTAAACTGGCCACCCTATTCACCGGACTTGAATATCATTGAGAATGTGTGGGGATGGCTAACACGTGAAGTATATGAATCAGGTCAGCAATATTCGAGCGTTCCCGAACTAATTGCAGCTATCAAATTAGCATGGGGCTCGATATCGTTGAATTATTTGGGAAAATTGTATGCATCCCTTCCAGACCGAATGTGTGAGGCTTTGGAGAAAAAAGGAGGCTCAACACACTATTAAAAACTTTTTTTGGTTTAAAAACATGTTCGTAATTTCTTATTTAAGTAATATTGTTATTTGAAAAGGATTGAAATATTCTTAAATGGTTTTTAGATAAAGTGTCCTATTCAAGTGGTGCAAAATGAAGACTTCAAAATTTGTTACTTATTGGTTAACAATGTTTTTTGTATACTTACAACTTTTGAATAATTTTGTAATTTTCGTCTAATTACTACATTTAAATAAACTTTATAAGAAAACAAAAATTATTTTCCTAGATGGCTTGGTTTAGCAGCAATTAACTATAGAAAATCGACTTTAGAGGTGTCCTATTTAAGTGGCGAGCAGTGTATGTAAAGGTAAACGCTTATTCGTAGAAAAACTTAGCCAATACGATTTAACTGTATGAAGGGAATTTAAAGTTAGTACATCCTATGATGGACTCAGTTTTGATTCTCAAAGGCAAATATCATTTTTGAATTTGAATATGTATGACAATTTAATTCAAGATAGTTAAACACTTCAAATTAGACGGACTCAGATTTGATCCGCATCTTACTCTTTTGTTTAGTTTGTTGATTTCTTTAAGCAGGCCCAAAGTTAATTAAAGCAAAGCACTTACGGCAAGGTTTTTCCTCCCACGCAGAAAGATCTTTCGTTGTGTAGGCCGGTACAGGAAAAATGGTGATTAGAACATGATGAATGCCGAATGACGAATACCACTGTAAATTAATATAAATTAGTTCATATTCATTATGAATTATTTGCCTTTGACCATAGGTATGAATTCTCTATTTGGTTAAACAGGTATGCAGCTCTTATTGCCGTATTAGATAAGAATTGAGTATTAAATCACTTTTCTCAATAAAACAATTAAACTCTGTACCAATAAAGAGTATTCATAGCTGGTCTTAAACTTTGATTGAAGACACCAAGAAACAATATCAATAGGCTGAGCGGGTTATGGATATCCGATTATGTGTATCCGATGTCGTGCAGGCAGGGACCACTGTAGAGCGACGGATGGTCTATAACCTCAATAGACCTAATATGTCATAGGCATCCAATGGTAGAGGAATAGGTCATCTATGAGTGAGGTGGCCTATAAGCTTCCTCAAGTGTTTGCGGGACAACTATGGCCCATTTAGGTTAGGCTCGATCGTTGCGAAAATGGAAGTACGACTCCACAAGGTGTGGCCAGAGACAACACCTATGTCAACGTGCCAGAAATTATGTTTGGCACATAAGCCCAAGTCAGGGGTCTGGTATAGCCATCAGCACCAGGCAGAAATTCCCTGATCACAGGTTCAATCAGTCCTCGATGGGACGAGTTTCTATCGAGCACTACACGCTAGGGGGGAACACTTTAGGCGACATCAGTGTCTCATGGACGAGTTACTTATGTAATGTAATTCACTTTTCCTGCATGAAACTAGTGGTGCCAACCTAGATTGGAAATTAAACATTTAAAGGCCAGTGTCAGCTATGAAAATTAACAATATTTACCCCAGATGGGATGACACCACCGACGATATGAATGCTTTCCACTAAACGTTTGGAGTTTGTCCAATGCAAGGCCTGAGCACGGCGTAGCCCACGGAGAAGGCGGTGTGCTGGGCAGAGTTCTATTTGCGGAAAACTCGTTTACTCAGCATGTGCAATTATGAAAAAGGGTTACGCAAACTACTCACAATTTCTTGTATAATTATTGACGATAATTTCACAATTTTTTGTGCAATGCCAATAACACATACACGCATACAGATGTATGTTAGGTTAGACACTTTAATGATTTTCACGAAATGTTTTAATTGTACAACTACACACTTTGACGGCCACGAGGAGGAGAAAAGATCGCAGTGGCTGTCTGCTGGACCCAGGAAGTGTTAGCGCAATTTTTCTTTTTAGCTTGCTTTCTCATTTACACAATTCGGAGAATGCGAATGCGATCTAACTGGGGCTGCCAACTTGGAGCCAGGTTTCAGTCGAACAAAAGCTGACTGATATGTTGCAGCAAGCTGTGTCAAATTGAAAATCGTTATTTTTGAAAATAAAGAAACGATTTAAACGACAAGCGAATATACTACAAATCGTTGTTATACAGGCGTGTTCGTTGCAGGTCGTAAGGTACATTTATAAGCAGCAACTCACAATCTGTACCCCTTTTCTTGTCTTTTGTGATACAACTTATATCCATCAGTTTTTTTTTCCGATTTTCCACAGCTTGTATTTCTGCTTTATTTGGCATTGAACTTTTCACACATCTCTAACCAACCAACCATTTCGTTTCTGCGACTTCTAATTTAGGCTTGGTTAAGCAAGCCACAAATTAAAGTTGTCTCCATCTTTGGTTTAATTAGCAGTTAAGGCAAAACCCCAAAATTTGCATACACCCCCATCCACCCTCTAACATTTCTCATCTTTGCTCCTGCATAAATTCGCACTACGCATGCCAAAACATGGCCAAACATTTAAACACTTCAAAAACAATATAAATTCATTCAGAGTACGCACAACTAGAGCCATAAGCAATAAAATACACCATGACCAACATGCAGACAGCACAACAACAAATGCATAAATAAAGGCCAATGCCAAACAATTGATACTTCGACCAAAGGAACCAGAACCAAAAACGGCCATCGAACAATGAATTTGTGTGTGGGGGACGAGGGGGAAAATTGAACATTGAAACAAACATGCCACCATACACAACACACACACACACACACACACCACCAGCAAAACCAAGCAAATTCATTTGAATTGCAAAACAAACACAGGCTGACAGCGATGAGGCCCAGTCCGAGGAGTCCGAGTCCAAGCTAAAACGAGCTTAATCATGTTGTAAATTTGCATAATTTGACATGTGTGTGTGTGTGTGTGTGTGTTTGAGAGACGGGCATATAATACAGATCTATATGCTTAATATATATATATTTCAATCAGATAGCTTATCATTTCAAGCAGACACAAATCGACTTTAGCTGAATCATAAATAAGTGATGGGAATACAATTTGTAGAGGAGGCTTTGAAGCTTCTACATGCCAAAATACTTCTAAAGAAATCAAAGTGCATTCTCCATCAGAATGTTCCACAAGTTTAAAGTGGTGCAAGTAGGTGTCCAATCAGTACGCGACAGAACCTTATATGCAATAGAAAGGAGACTGATCGCACGGTAGTTGGCGCAAACTGTAGGGTCTCGTTATTTAAAAACTGCGCCAAGTACATACTTTCGTAGGACCACATTCGTCATTGGAGTTGATGCAAGCACCTTACCAATTCCTTGCCTGTAGCCTTAAACAATTCAGCTGGCAGGTCATCAGCGAATGCTGATTTGTTGTTCTTTAGCCTTTTTATGGCTAAACAGACTTCGTGACAGTCCGGTGGGTCCATCTCAATGTTGTCGATGGATGGCGTCGCTACTTCTCGTCATCGCCTCCCAGCAGTTTGGAGAAGTAGCTTCTCCATTTGTCTAGGTTTTAGGCAGAATGCCACAGACCGTTTCCTAAAAGGCGTTACTTCTGATGCGAGTACCAATTTTGCTCTCTGGTCTCTCACCAGAAGGTACAAGAAGCAGGAAGCACTCAAATTTCCAATCCGCAAAGCTGAAGGTACTTGGGCCAAATCTAATCAGGAAAGGGCAGAAGCATTTGCGGTAAACTTAGAGGACAGATTTACGCCCCTCGAACGGGGTAGCTAGCACCCCCAGTCCCACCAATCACATTGAAGGAGCTTCAGGGGCAGATCAAGGTCCTTAACAATAAAAAGGCACCAGGCAAGGATGGACTTGACAATAGGGTCATCAAAGCCCTCCCAGTAAAAGTGGTGCTCTTTCTGGTCCTAATTTTCAACGCGGCACTGCGACTGGGTCACTTTCCGAAGGCGTGGAAAAAGGCTCAGATCGTAATGATTCATAAAGCTGGGAAAAGACCGTCTGAGGTCGATTCATACCGTCCGATCAGTCTCCTATCTACAATCGCAAAAATTTTCGAGAGTGGTATTCTAGCCCGAATCATGGCAATCGATGGGGTGAGTGGTAGAATACCTCCTTTTCAGTTCGGTTGTAGAAAGTCACACGGAACCCCTGAGCGGCGGAATAGGGTCACAAATTTCATTCTCGACGGATTCCAGGCTAAGCAGTACGTGGTTGCGGTCTACCTGGACATAAGGCAGGCTTTTGTTCGAGTGTGGCATGCTGGACTACTATGTAAGGTAAAAAACATCTTACCGTCTCAACTATACACCCTTGTGAGAAGTTTTCTATCGGACAGGACCTTCTCGTTAGGGGAAATACGCGCTGGTGTGCCTCAAGGAAGTGTGCTTGGATCAACCCTCTACCCTCTCTACACTTGTGATATGCCTACCGGAAGAACAATATCCATTGAAGACCCCCAAGACTTACTCATTGCAACATTTGCTGATTAGCATCAGCTATTATGGCGAGAGACTCATGTATCTATGATGCCACTGATGTCGTTCAACAATATTTGTATCGATTCAGCAGATGGGCGAAACGATGGAACATTGAGCTTAACCTAGCTTAATGTGTCAGTGTAACATATACACTTCGTCATGATGAGTGTCCAGGCGTATTCTTCAACAATCAGCTATTACGTCACATAAATACTTGGGAATATATCTGGACATACACTGCTCGCCACTTGAATAGGACACCCTGTATGCTCTCTTTAAAACTGCTCGTAACTCGAAAACGAAATGGTAGAATAACGGTATTTTTGGCATATTATCTTTGTGCAAGCATTCTTCGCTCTTTCTGGTATATTTCAAGTTTTGGAATAGAACCGATATAAAGTTGTTTGCACTTTATGTGGAAACAATGGATGTGCGCCACTTGAATAGAACATGCATTTTATTTGGTCGGTATCGTTGGGTACACGTGCACACAAATTTTGGTTTACTTAAACTTTTTGCTTTAATTGAAGTGTATATAAAATTAAAAAAAATTAAAATTGGGCGTGGCACTTCATTATCTGAGTCGGAGAAAGGAAAAATCCAAGCTTACAAGGATTCTGGCCTTTCTATTGCCAAAATAGCAAAAAAAAGTCGACAGGAGTCGTCACGCCATAATAAATTTTCTAAATAATGAGGCTAATTATGGTAAAAACATGAAGGGCCGCACCCACAGTGTGCTTACCATCGCAGACAAGCGACTTATATTAAGAGAAGCTTCCAATTCGCACGACTCTTTGGCCAAGATAAGGGAAAAATGCAACGTTAAAGCAAGTTTGACAACCATGCGTCGTGTTATTAATAATGCTACACACCTGAAGAGACTAAAAATCAAGAAGAAGCAACCTCTTAACCCGGCTCGGAAGTTACAACGCCTTGATTTGTCACCAGGTCACTTCGGAGTGGCAACGTGTTGTCTTTTCGGACAAAAAAAAGTTTAATTTGGAGGGCCCCGATGGCTACAGCTACTATTTTCATGATCTTCGAAAAGAACCACACCATCTTGATAAGTTGCACAGCAGTGCTGAAGGTATTACGGTATGGCGGATGGAGGTATTCCTATTATGGCACCTGTGAGCTTAAATTTATTCCAACCACCATGAATGCGTTGTGTTATAATGGTATATTGAAAGAGGCCTTTCCACACTTACAAACTCTATTTGCAAATCTAAAATGGATTTATCATCATGATAATGTTGATAATAATGAAAAAATACATACAGCCTGGATTGTTAAATCGAATATAGCGAGCCAAAACGTGGAGTTATTGAACTGGCCACCCTATTCACCGGACTTGAATATCATTGAGAATGTGTGGGGATGGCTAACACGTGAAGTATATGGATCAGGTCAGCAATATTCGAGCGTTGCCGAACTAATTGCAGCTATCAAATTAGCATGGGGCTCGATATCGTTGAATTATTTGGGAAAATTGTATGCATCCCTTCCAGACCGAATGTGTGAGGTTTTGGAGAAAAAAGGAGGCTCAACACACTATTAAAAACTTTTTTTGGTTTAAAAACATGTTAGTAATTTTTTATTTAAGTAATATTGTTATTTGAAAAGGATTGAAATATTCTTAAATGGTTTTTAGATAAAGTGTCCTATTCAAGTGGTGCAAAATGAAGACTCCAAAATTTGTTAGTTATTGGTTAACAATGTTTTTTGTATACTTACAACTTTTGAATAATTTTGTAATTTTCGTCTAATTACTACATTTAAATAAACTTTATAAGAAAACATAAATTATTTTCCTAGATGGCTTGGTTTAGCAGCAATTAACTATAGAAAATCGATTTTAGAGGTGTCCTATTCAAGTGGCGAGCAGTGTATATCTAGACAAGCGCCAAAGTAGTCACCCCAACACACTAGCCAGAAGACTCCTGTGCAGACGAAAGAATGCAGGAAGTAGAGTAAGACGACGCCTCAAAAAACTTTTCCCTAGGGAACTTCCCAACAGACAAATATACTAGCAACTACCTCCCATTCAATAAACTTGACACCAAACATATTTTATATCATCACAAAACAACTCGCCCATAATCAGACACATTACACCTGAAAGCAAACTTACATAAACAGATAAGTTATGAGAATACATAAAGTGACAGAAAATTAAGAAACAAAATGTCTAGTGCCACTTGCGGATCTGATTCCCGTGTTCGTCCTTGCATTGTGTGACTCCTGGCTTGAAACTTTCAGTTAATTGCTTAACCTTTTGATCAAATTTTCTAGTCTCACTCAGAACGAATAGCATCTCAACCAAAGCCAGTCAGCCATAGCTGCCACGAGCCGAAGTCAGTCGTGTTTTTACGCAACCGCGAGCCGAACTCATGATTGTGTGAATCGGTGAACATTGAATTACAAGCAAAACAGCTGTAGTCTAGAGAGAGCTCTCTGGCTCACTAACACAAGCACACCCTTTATTGCGGCAAACTTCTTGGTAGAAACCAAGTCGCAATGTATCCGTGCATGGGAAAACCTATCGCAGTAGTATGGTATTGACTTGAATATAAGCGCACTGCTTCTGGCAATGTATAATAGAGCCCGAAAAAATTTTGAAATATCTGCACGCTAAAGCCAAACTTGCTACAGCTATAGACAATTGAACCTGAATTTCAACTTCGCAACTTCTAACTCAGCTATTTTCAAAGCCAGAACTAAGATGATGAACCTGAGCTATTCCCCACATAGGCATAACGCATCTGAGTTATGCAGCCTTTGTAATCTTGGAGAACGGTTCATGTCTTATTTTCCGAGAGCATCGACTGCATGCATGGAACAAACCAGTTCTCACAAGCGAGGATATCCAACTTGTGTTCAATGATTAGCTACCTATGTCAAAGAGGCTACTCGTTACAGAACCAGCATAATGAGAGGGGACTTTAAATTAAAAAGGAGCTGTCGGGGTTTCCTCTCGGTGGAAGACTCAGTATCTCGGGACGAGCGGGGAAGGTGGGTGGAGCAGCCCTATGAAAACTCGCAATAGCGACCTCATACCTATACCTATACATGTATCTATATGAGCATTTCCATAGAATGTAGAAACGCAGCCAAAAATTTCAAAGTCTATAAAAGTATGTTGTTTTATCAAATTTTCATAGGGAACGAATAAAATTGAACTAATGTAATCCCATCTTACATTTATTGATAACTCATTTCGGAATATTCAGATTAACGGCCGCGCTGACGCAATTTTTCTAATTTGGACATTAATAATGCACTTTTTTTTTGATAAAAGTGCCTTTAGATTTCTTTACCTTTTGCTATCTAAATTCTTTCTAAAGGTCAAACAAATGGTCAAAAAAAAATGTACCAGAAACCATGAGAAACTAGCGATTGCAAAATTTTTTAAGTTTTTGCTTCGCGTTATAGTGGAAACCACATAAAAAGTACTTATGATGGAACAAAATGGCACATGCGACATGTCGCGTGCGACAGTGATTAAATTTAAATAAAAAACAAACTAATTAATATTTTTGAATCAAATAAATCACACATTTATGATACATCAATGCATAATATTTTAAAATTAGTCGCATTAAAATATTCCTTCAGTATCCGCTGAAATCAGTGTTTGAACTGTTCGCCTTGAAATTGACTTCTGTTTTTGTCGCATGCGAATGCATTGGGTTTTTGTAATTATCTTGGAAACGAACCATTGCCCAAATTAAACTTTAGCACCAATTATAGAGCTAATCAAGAGCTACAAGTTTCTTATTTTGCCAAAATAAAATAATGTTTTGACATATGTTTTTCTTCACTTTGAATGCGTACAAATATAGCATTCGACATTGGAGAAATGCCCAGTTTATAATCTATATATATGCCGTATTTTAATTAATTGAATTTTATGTAATAGGCAGACGGCTTTGTGTCAAGCCTTTTCCGTTAATGTTCTTTAGTATTGCTACTCGAGTGATTTGAAAAATGGAAAAGATACACCAAATAAAACAACTATTAGTACCACAACAGAGTTCTCCTCTAGGCAGCGTCTTTCTCTGCAGTAGCGCGGCGGCACTCCTCATCATACCATGTCTGCTTTCGAGTAGGGATGTCGAAAATATTTTCGATATAACGAAATATCGATATTTTTACCCAAAATGACAAATACTATCGCATATTTTTCCGAGGCGATATATCGGCAATCGAATATTTTTTGGTGATATTTTTGTTTTGTTGCGAATAACTATTTCTTGTGCTCAAGCTTGTCTCTGGACATGTAAAGCAAAATGTTTAAAAGTTATTTTAATAAAGTTGATGCACAGAAATCGCAATAAAGTTGTAAAGACCAGTGGTAACTCAACTTATATAAAGGCGCACTTAAAAGCAAAGCATAAAGAAGCTTGGCTTAAATGCAGCCCATATTTATAAACGGTAAATTCAAATATAATTTATTTTGACTTCTGGGAATTTTAATTTATCGGGACCCCACTAAGTTCTGGATGGAAAAGAAAGACGCATCGACGTCATCGGAACGCTTGGCTTCGGCTATAAGAAGTGTGGCTTTTGACACCAGAAACCGAATGACCGATGGGCACATGACTCAACGGATCTTCCTAAGTTCTCTGTCTAACTATTATTGGTAAAATCAGAAGTTTCTCGTTTCATAGATTCAACAGAATAAGTTTTTTTATGCTTTTAGGTTCGAAGAATTTAAAAAGTAAACACTTCTTTCGGTCCATAAATTTAAATTCATGAATAAGTTTGCAGAACTTCTTATGTTTTAAATGAAATAAGAAATAAATATCTTTTGTTAATTTAATAAATATACATTAACAGCCATGCTTCCATTTTCGCATTTGCAAAAATTTTGCAATTTTGAGTCCAAATTTTTTCCCAAAACCGGTTTTAAATCGCAAAAGTTTTGCGAAAATGAAAATGGGAGCATGGCTGTAAATCTATAATTTTTCAGTGCCGCAGTTCATATTACGCGGTCAAATGAGTCTCAATTACCTCAATAGACCTGTTCATTGTTAAGATCCGGGTTTTTATTGAAAAATATCGAAAAAAAAGAATATCGAAAGAAGAAAATCGATATTTTGTACACCAAAATATTTATATCGAAATGCTACTTTTTCTATATTGTCAAAAATATCGATTTAGATATTTCTGAAATATGCGACAACCCTACTTTCGAGGGTGCTCGGCTCATCCGAGTAACTCCTTGGCAGCCGTACTCATGGAATGTGATATATGATTCCACAGATCGCATACACCAGAAGGGAATGGCGAGATTTCCCTGGGCAGTTGAGTGAGTTTAGCTGTGTAGAGGTTCATTGTGAGTGCAGCTTTTCGACATTTGCGCAGATAAGACTGATATTACCATATTTTGCCTTAAGTCTGAGTGTGGCTAGTCGCATGTCAATTGGTGTGAAACTGATGACAGAGCGAAGAAGTCTTGCATTGACTGCAAAGCCGCATCCTAAGCTCGTGCTTTGAAGCATGTCCGAAGCATGTAGATCTCCCAGGGTGCCTTGGCTGCTGATGGTGCTCTCAGCATCTGCGCCCCTGTCCAATCCATCGCATTTCCAGAAGTGCGGTAACGTCCGATAAATATTTCTCGAAGACATTCACCAACTTGATATCAACACCTTCTCTGTTGAGAGTGCGAACATTCCAGGTGCATATCCTCAAATCGTGGTCCTTAAAACGTTTTCGTGGGTCGTCGTTAGAGGTGGGTCCGTATCCGAGGCATTGTTGTCGCAGCCTGACGCACCAGCCCTATATATTGTAAGGAAAGCTCGCCACTCACGTTCGCCAGAAGCCTTGCGCCTGCATCGCTCTGTTACCGGTGGTCACCAACGAGGAGATGTAAGTCGACTTGAGACGCCGTAAGCCAGGATCTCGCTGGGTTCGCCAAGTTGAACCAATCAGCAGCTTTACCTCATTTCATACGGTCCAGAAAATCTATGACTAGAAATTTCTGGATCGTTTATTAGATCGATAAAAAATGTTAATTACTTAATATGTCTGGCAGGTATAAACCATTTATCCACAAAACTGTGGTAGATATGAATTTTGTATTTATGGGTATGGGACAAATACATGTCAAACCTCTAGCTCTTATCATCTCTGAGATCTCTTCCTTCATACGGACCGACAGACGAACCCAATAGACACGTCTATTGATGCTGATCAAAACTTAATGAAGTCGGAGATGGTTTTTTGCTGCCTGTTGCATACATTTGCACAAACTTAAACCCTAAAATCAAACCCAGTTGCTTTACTTAAAGATTTTAGTTAGTTCCCTACTTTAACATAATTTGGTTTCATATAATCAGAAGCCGAATTGCATTTGCGGAGCTAGTCATATCATTTGTGTGGACAATTTCATGTTTTCCTTCCACACTTTCATACAGAAGTGTTTGAAGTAAATTGCAGCGCAGTCGCGGTGGCGGCGTCGACTGCTTTGAACAATTCCCAGCACCAGCAGCAAGTTGGCCATTTTCATGTCCATGTCATATAATGACAACTTAATTGAAGGTTATGTAATGCACATTAAAGTTAGCTCTCCGTTGGGGATTGGATTTCATGATGGTGGGTGAGGTAGGACGATAAAGTTTTATGCCAACTACAGTGACGCATGTTCAATTGCATTTGAATGTGTTTAAATTGCAATTGAATTTGTGATTATACAATTAGCATTGTAGTTGTTTAAGGACCCGTCTGCAGCTTTATGGTATAACCGAGTATGCATAACTTTTGCACTACTCTCCCTCCTCCCTTCCAGCCCAACAACTTAAAAGCTGTGTCAGTTAATAGAAAATAAGTGACATTTTCTCGACCATGTCCTGGCACTTCATAATTAAATCGAAAAGGAAGATTGCGCTAAACATGGCGAACTTGGCTTGACCCAACCAACGGGAGGGTGGGACTTGGATGCAAGTGTTTGCAGTTTAATGGAATTTTTAATTTCGCCACTGTGCCGGGAACTGTGTCGTCCCCCAGTTGACATTATTACAAATTTTTTATTATTATTAAAAATGCAAAAAACATTAAGGGCGACTACTTTTCCATCCCATTAGCAGCTCGACCAGAAAGACCATTCCACTGGCCATGGCGGCCAAAGCCAAGGTAAAGAGTGCAGGAGCAAAATGCTCCAAATCCACTTCCACTTGCACTCCCAGCGACAGGCTGCAATCTGGCTTGGGCACCGTCCACAATTTATCGTTGTACTGCATCAGCCCGGTGGCCCTCAAATGCAGCACCGCATGGGCCACATGTTCGCGCCAGGGCGAACTCTTGGCCAGTACGGAGGAGGACACATACGGCGGATTGAACATAATCTCCTGTAGCTCACAGAACTCCCGTTCGTCCAGCAGCTCAATGACCAATCGGTACAAGCGATCTATGGCCGCATGGAATGCAAATCCTCCCGCCTTAATCCTCTTCACGCCCTGTTGTATAGTTAAAATATTGTGTTCGCGATTCCGACAGATTCTCCGGCTGTAGACATCCTTCACCAGTTGATTTGAGGTGTTGGTGAATAAGACAAAGTTATAGGAAATGTTCTCCATGCCAATGTCCAAGCTACTGTCGTACAGTGCCCGCAAATTGACAATACTCCGGGGACTATCGGAGAGCATGGAGCCAACTATGAAAGCTCCATAGAATTGCATTAGCATGAAGCTGAAAATGCAACTGGCGCTGATCAGCAGGCGGGTGGAAACCAAACGAAAGAGTTCATTGGCCGGACCCTGCTGTAGGTAAGTCTCCAGCATGGTGAACCACACAAACGCCCAGCGCCGTTCCACGGGATGCTGCTGCTGCTGCTGGTGCTCTCCAAGCAAACGACGCTCGTGCCGCACATGCAGTAGCAGCATGAAAGTACTGAAGATAATTAACGCCAGGACACACAACCACACCTCAGTGGTCAAGGGCTCAAAGAAGATGTTACGTATATGGTTGCGACGCGGATGACGGAAGAGAAAATGAATGCTGCGAAAGGAGAACATAAAAACAGGAAATTAATAAATATTGTTTAAATAAGGAATGTGAGTTAAAGTCGGCCCTGCCCGATATCAATATACCCGTTACTCAGGGAAAGAAATTTAAATTATTCAGATACAAAAAATATTTGTAATATTTAATTATCGTCTGTGGGAGTCACAAAAATTCATCTACACTAATTGTGACTATCTACCTGGTCACCCAATAATACCAAAACAAATGTACACATGCACATATACATATATTTTAGGCTGCAGCAGACACGTCGTCAGAACGTCGTTTAATCAACGAACGACAATGCTCTCATTTCTTTGTCTGAGACTAATGACTTTACAATTACACCTCATTAAAGCCTCTCCTTTGTAAATCTTAAATCTCTTCATAAATCTATAAATACAAATTGCTCTAGAATGCGCGCTCTGTGTATTCAAGAATTTGCGGTAAGCACGCAAAAATTTTCTCACTTTAGTTGCGTATTTAATATATTAGTCCAGTCAAATTAAATAGTGAAAAAGGGCATATTTATGCCTGAAATGTTGACCAGCCAGATTTTTGATATGTGGTAGGGGGCTGTCTAAAAGGGTGCTGTTCAAATTTGTGAGAACGCAAATTGCTCTGTATCTTGAAAACGATTGACTGTGGAGAAAAGTTGTCTTAGACAAGGTTATTGATAAAAACATTACCTTTCTTTTGGATTCCCACAAATTTTATGTGCGGGCAATAGTTTTCAGGTAATGTACGATCAAAAATGTATATTTAAATTTTTTCCATTTTTCTTGTTTCCGGTGAGAGCTACGCGCAATTATCTCATAATATAAATTTAAGAGCATAAAATGAGCAACAACTTTCATATATATATATATATAACATTTAGCTGTGCGACAAATCGTTACACAACTATAGCTTCTCAAACTTTGAATCGTCCAGTTTTTTGCCTGAAATCTCCCGAATTCTTGCAAATAAATTGTTAATAATTATAATATTTATATTATATAAATAAGTGTTTGTATCGACAATATGTCTGACACTTTGTTGTTTTCTATTTAGAATCCTAGAATATTTATTCTAGGTCTTCATCATCGTTATCATTCCCTATCTCTGGATATGTAGTTTCATCTGCATTCTCATCTTCGATTACTATTTTTGGGCGTTTGTGCAGCTCGACAGTAGACAGATAAGTAAAGCAACGATAAGCAATATCATACTTAGTAGAAGTATCGGAAATTGAAGAGATATTTGTTATCTTATTTAGCAAGATTCATGAACAGTCACTTAATCCAGGTCTTGTAAAAATCGCTGATTGCTTTCATTACTCCGTACTACACTGGCTTTATACAACGACTGCACACCTGTATAGTATTATACATTCAATAAGCACGGTTGTAGTTTTTGATTTGTACTGGCTCGCTCTTGTCGAGCGATCCTGCTTTAATTTCTAAATTTCTCATCCCTTATCTTCTAACTTAACTAACACATGTTTGTAAGGCATAAGCGTGTGTATAAATTATCTGCGTTGGTCACAAGGGTGGTTTTTCACACAATACATGTTAAGTGTTATCCAACGGATGACGTCTTCAAGTGGTGTCTCGTTTCTGATCCTTGTCACTGCCGCTATAAATATTTAATGCTATTACAAAAGGTGACATGTTTATTAGCGACATAGGCTAAATATTTATATATGACATTTACACTACTTGTGGGCAGAGATGAATATCATGTTCAAGTTTGAACAACACCTTTTTTTACATTTCTAAATTTTCCTTCTTTGGAGAGCGAGAACCCACAAATGAAGCACTGCAATTGTTTTATTCTTTTCCTGTAAGCACACATACAAATAAACTTACTCCAGAAAGTAAAACAAATGTTTTGCAATTGTCAGGCTATTCTCGTTCCTGAGTTCGATCTATCGGAATACGTAGATGTTTTAATTTCCAAGAAATGACTCTTAAATTCAATACACAACAAGTATTTTTTTTTTTTACCTCATCAGCTTCTTATATACAAGCTACAACGACAAGGTGTGTCCAGTAAGATGATATGGATTATAGAAAAAATATACTCGCAAACGAAGTGTGCTGTTTGGACAGGAGACGAACTTTGGGAGCGGTTTCAAACAATGAACGGAGTGAAACAAGGATGTCTGCTATTTGCGCTGTACCCGGATTATCTTCAGGAGCACATAGGAGGTGGCTTGTACATTGAGAACACCAACCTAAGGCTGTTATTGTATGCAGACGATATTGTCTTCGTAGCGGAAAATCCCTCAACGCTTCAACTAATGATTGGAAAACAGAAGTTATACTGCACATTATGGGGCATGGAAGTGATAGCGAGGTCCGAGATCATGGAATTCCGAAAAGGAGGCAGACTGTCAGCATTGGAAAATTGGACATTTCAGGCAGAACAGGTGAAGGTAGTACACGAGTACAAATACCTTGGAGTTGTTTTGACGCCAACAATGAACTTCAAAAAACATGTGGCAGCAAGAACGAGAGAAGCGAAGGCTTGTATAAACTCAGTGCGGGCAAAATTTTTAACAAGAGAACCCTAAATCTAGCTGCAAAATGGAAAATATTTAACGCTATCAGCAGAACGGTGCAGTGTTATGGAGCTCAAATATGAGAAGTAGGAATAAACGACGATGCGGATCAATTACACCGATATTTTATTAAGAGTATACTAAAGCTGCCAGACTGTACGCCGAATTATATTTTGGCAATAGAGGCAGGACTGGAGGATGGGCACATTAACAGCTTAACTCTTCATCTTAAATACCTGGAACGAGTACTATTTGAGTATGAAGAATCTCGACTTCCGCATATCCTTGCTAGGAAAATCATGCACAGTAGCTTGGGATGGTTTTCTAAGCTTCAAGACGTGTGCGAACAAAATGGAGTAACTCTGGAGAGCAACGCATCGCACTTTGGATGGATTGAAGACAACATACAGCTACTCACTGCGCTTAAAGAAGAGAGTCGAAACCAACACTTACTCAAAACCGCAGGAAGCGCAGTGAGGATAAATAAAGATTTAAACCATGAGGTTCTTCATACTGCAACGAGCTGTTTCCACAAACGGAAATAACCTGGATAATGAAGGCGAGAGGGGTTCTGCTATGGTTAAATGGCCGTCCAAGAAGGACCGTTAACAGTGGCTTACGCTCACTATGTAATAGCAAGGAGTTGGAAGACATGAAGCATTTTGTGGGGCGATGCCCGGTTCTAAGGGAGTTCCGTCTGCGTTGGTTTGAGAAAGACGCGCTTACAGCAGAAGAGGTATTCATGGCCTTGAATGGAGAACTGGGATGGAAGAATCTGGCTAGATTAGACAGAAGTCATAATGATAATGTATAAATTTATAATAATTGTAAACGTTGTTAAAATAACAGAAGAAAAGCTGACGGTTACAAACCAAGCTTTATTAATGTTTATCTCTTGGATAAGTAAACAATCTGCAGCACAAACTATGTATGTATGTATATGGGTATGGAAAAATAAACATCATCTATCTATCTATCTATGTAACAAGAGTTTAAGCACAAGTTTGTCAGGTGAAATAGACGAAGACGAAAAAAACAGTATGCTGATTAAAAAAAATATACATAAGTTGTATTAAATGCGTTTCTTAATGTTAAATGATTGAGTTCTAATACCGATCTTCTCAAATAATAGGAAGAAAAATCCTATAAATACCCAGAACTGTACGAACTGTACGAAAGTCTAACGATTTTTTCTGGTGTCAAATTTATAAAGAATCCATTAAGAAATTAAAATTCTGATACTAATCATATGCTTTTTCCGCTTATTCACGTTAACTTGGTTATCAAGTAATCTGTTTAAAAATTAAATCTCCAACAACAAAGTTTACTGCCGAAAAATGAACTGGTTATATATTATTTTCAGTGTTGATAAAAATTTCGTTATCTTGTAGAAAAGATACTTTGAGATATAAAGTGGTGAAGAGGGCAAGGTATGAAAGTCACACAGACCTGGGAGCCAATATAGGTAAGTTAAAATATATGTAAGCTGGTCAGGGAAGCGCGCCCTAACAGCACACCGCTGCTAGTTCTTTTATGTTAACAGTCGGCAGAACGGAGCCAGTCGGAACCAGTTGAGAGTCGGAGTCAGTCGTTGTTGTTAAGCAGCCGGAGTCAGTCGTCTACAGTTGAAAAGTCGTGTCGATCGTAAAACATAAGTTCTATTGCCTAATTTCCCAACAATATGTAACTCAGGATAATCATTTAATTAATCACATAAGTACTGTTTCTTGAATAAACATCACTTTACATATATTTTTATTTTTTTTAGAGAACAGTTATTAAGATAATCAAACAAAATCACTACAGTTAACGATTAAACTTAATTTTTAAACAGATTACTTGATAACCATTTTATTCCGGTTTTATTCCCTGGTGTGAAGGCACCCATAATCGCGATTTATCATGTAACAAACATTGTTTGTTCACATTTTTTGTCGAGATGAGTTATTAAAGACAATATAAACAATAGACAGAATGACCAAACTACAAAAGGTTATAAGTAAGAGTGTGCTAAAAAATGTTAAAATCTTTAAGCAAATGTGACCAATCCCAGCTGGTCAAACTTAAAGAAGACATGATAAGAAAGTCTTGTTTTTTTTTCAATTGATGACTTTACTTTCGAAAAAAAAGAACGGGATCCAATTCTAAGAAAAAACCGGGATATATGTGAAATTTACCCTACTAAGCGCTTCAATTCGCCAGCACACAAGAGAGAAAGTCGGTCAAGCCTGACTATAATATACTCAGTACCGGTTCAGGCCGCCGCTCGCATTTGATCCCGACTATAATATTATAATACATGCAAGGAGTCACGCGGTTATCGTGCAACATTTTTGTTATACGCTCATCTCTAAGTTTTTCTCTCTCTCTCTCTCTCACTAAGATTGCCTTTGTTGAATGGAATGCTGTGGTGGTGGGTGGGGGGTTTGGGTATGTTAACAGGCCGTTTTTTGCTCATAACTTGAGTATCGTTCATCCGATCTTAATCATTCCTTCAGCAAATTGATAAATAATATTGATTACTATATATCTCTAAATGTTTAGAATCATCTTCCTACGAAACTGTTTGAGATATGACGTTTATTCCCAATTGCGGGGGAGGAAGGGCGTGGCAAAAATTGAAAATAAACTTAATCTGCCTGCAAGTATAAGAAATATATGTCCCATACATGTTAAACGTCTAACTCTTACCATCTCTGAGATATGTGCGTTCATACAGATGGACAGATAGACAGACGGACATGGGTATATCGACTCGGCTGTTGATGCTGATCAAGAATATATATACTTTATAGGGTCGGAAATGATTGCTTCTCCCTGTTACAGACTTTATATAATCTGTGTACCTTTGCTACAGAATATAAAAAGTGTTTGGCTGATGGTAAACGATTTTGATAGAATATTTAGGAAACAAACTTATCGATCATTTTTTGTTGGCGGAAGCTTTGATTTTTTTCATTTACCTTTTTCGCCCAGAATATTCTGCAACTCTAAAACGTTTCAACTTACAATTGCGTATGCAGTTCGGGAGTAAATTGCACATAACGTTGCCTGTCCAAAACAAAGCGCAGAGGACAAACAGCAAAATCGGCCTCCTCGCTGGTAATCTGACCCATTACACCTGTCCAGCTGCCATTGTCCAACAACTGGCCCCAATTGTCCATGAAGCTAATGGCCAGGCTGATAAGGTTACTTGATTAGCGAATCGCATTCCATTTTGCTCATTTGGCAAAAACTACTACCTGAGATTGTACATGCTACGCATGAGTTGAAACAACTGATAGGTTTTGCGCTGCATGGGATCCAATTGTAGTAACTCCTTGTCATTTGCCAGATAAGACATATCATCAAGGCCCAGAGGTTTCTCTATCAACTTGAGAAGAGGAGAAACATTAGAAGTGCTGAAGAGGCTTAAGTTTTAATAAATTTGCCTACCGCTGTGCTGCCCCGAAGTGAGGAATTATAAAAGTTGCGACGTCTGATGATCCAACTGTCTCGAAACTTATCCATTAATTGATAGCCTTGTTCGGGCGCCCATTTGCCCTTTCTTTCTACTATCAAAGGTGTTTTTAGACGCGAATTAATGCTATAGACATCAAAGAGCTGGAAAGATGAGCTGAAAATAAATTTGTTAAAAATCAAAAGAATTATTTCCCAAATTTACTTACTTATTTCCAGCTGGCAAAGCCACCGTTATATCCGCATCAATGTTTATGTTATATCCACTCAAATGATTTTTAATTTGCTGCTCATCTCCCAAACCTGATCCCAACATAAACCAAGCCTGCGTATTATTAAAATATCCCATTTCCGACGCTTTCTCATACACCCCACGCTTTAACGCTTCATTTTCATATCTCAACACCAAAACTCCCGTCCGTGGACTCTCGTAATAAAAAAGATCTTCCAATTTGTTTCCCATCTTTAAGTGATAAAACTGCACACGATAGTTGGCCAGCAACAATTTGGTAAGGCTTTCCATATCCCACACTTTGTCCGTGTCGCGCTGCCCGTGCACCACCAGCGCATGCTTCAAATTCTGCGACCGCAAAAAGCCCTCGAAGGCGGCCAGCTCAATGGAATTGGAATTTATGCTTTCAATTTTCCGCACGCATAAAAATGTTGGCAAAATTATAAAAATCCATGAAATAATTTTCACTTGAAACTTAATCATTTTATATGGCCACTTTCACTTGGACTTTGTGTTTGTTTTGTGTGCGCCGCATGCGGTCGGTTTTTATACCAAGACGATGAAGCCCGCGGGAAGAGACTTTTGCATAATTTATGCACATTTATCATATCAGTGCAGTTAAATTTGTTTTTTTTTCAAAACTACTGGCCTTGGATATACGCAGTAAAATTGCGTAGATGACAAGAAAATTGTACTTACGTTGTTGAGTTGTTTAAAGGAGGGCATTAAATACAAGAAAAGTAATGGCAATGAGGCACAAATTATATAATATAGGAAATTAAATATGGGTATTAAAGGAGCCTTAGACTGTCATGTCATCTAATACGGAACACCTACACTCAGAAAAAAACCAAAAACTTTGTGCTTCAATCAAGTACAAACGGTGTGTCTCTGTACTTGAACTCTTATTTCAAGTACGATTTTTTCAATCCCGAAATACTTTTTTAAGTATATTCTAAGTACATTTCAAACTATTATAAAATCATTTTGACCGTACTATTAGGTTGTTATGCTCTTAAGTACAGAACGACTTACTCTCAAAATAAGTGCAATATATTCATCATCGAAGTCCAATAAATTCCAAAGTCAACCGTAAAGAATTGCTGAAACAAAATAATGTATCATAAAAAGAGGTACAAAATGTTCTTGGCTTAAGCCCATTAAATTCTAAAGCTTTTTACAATTTGTTCTTGAAACTAGATCTCTTTATTATATAATGGACACAGCCAGAAAAAATGAACCAAACTCTCCATAACTAAAATGTCTAAAGTCCTTCAAAAATTGAAATTTTTTTAACCCATTGAAGAATTATGAGCCTTACTTACAAGGAGAAAGCACAAAGTACTATGTTACTCAACTGGGAATCAATTTATAATGATTTTGGAACACTTTCGAATCTCTGATTCGCGGGCTTAAACCAAAATTTGCCAATGGGTAATGTTTGCATATTTTAAGTTCAAGGTTTATGGGAGAGGTGTTTGGTTCGAGTCTTGCTTCGGGCCAAATTACACCCACATTTAATAGAAATGCGATTTATGTGATAAATAGCAAGATTAAGCAGGCTCGAGGTCATGTTATGTTTGCACATAACCATAAAACAGGAACACACCACACCACAAAGGAGGCTGGTAGACTACACAGCTGTTTCAGGAACCTCCCGGTCCCATCATCAGCAGTCTTTGCCTGTCTACTGCAAGCCAACAGCTGCCTACCCATGCCAGCGCTGCTATAACCGCTTGGGTATTCCATGGCGGCTTTACAGTAGTGTTGGGTAAAGTTTGTTCATGTTCACTTGTTCTTTTTTTCTAAATGAGTAAACTCACTCAAATTGCTAACTTGTTCAGTTGTTCACTTGTTCTTGTTCAGTTGTTCTTGTTCACCTGTTCGCTTTATTATTTTTATTGTTTCTGAATGGCTCTTTTGTTCTACACACATACCTAATTTGTCTGACTTTGCGTCGTTTACTGTCGCGCTCACTCCCCCGCTCTCTCTCGCGATCTTAGCAAAAGCGCTTAGTTCACAATATTGGATGAGCACCATACCTGTTATTGTTGTATCATGGTACAGCCCACATAACAACACACAGAGCAAGACAGATGGAACAGCTCACAGAGCAAGGCATACAGAAAAATTCACAGAGCTAGGCAGACTGAACAACTCGCAGAGTAAGAGATACAGAATAGCTCACGGAGGAAGAGATAGACTACAGTTCACATAACAAGACAGACAGAACAGTTCACAGAGCAAGACAGACAGAACAACTCTCTGAGCAAAAGAGACTGAACAGCTCTTAGAACAACTCAAGAACCGGTACTAAGCTACTTTACAGTCACAATCTGTATTCTAAGCGCATTCAAGATGAAATACTAAAACGGAATAAGGCATGTATAAAATGGAAGAGTTACAAGACTGAACAACTATATACTCAATTTTCAAACTACAGACGCTTAGTAAACAACCTGATTTGCAATTTAAAACGTACATACTACACACATAAGCTAAATAGTGCAATATCCACTAGTCAAACATGGAAAAATATTAAGGATATTGGGATAGGAAAACACAACCCTGTTATCACAGATGGTATTGACGTTAGTACCCAAAATAGGAATTTTGCGCAATTAAATATACCAGAAACTCCATGCAATCTGTACCTGACCTAACACACCTCCAATTAACTGTGATAATTATTTTAACTTTGTATGTGTGAATCAATGTGATGTCCTTAATATTAAGTCAAATGCAATCGGACTGGACATACTGGATCCAAAATTTCTTTCAATGCTGCTTCCCAAAATATTACGCCATATAACTCATATAATACATTCTACATTCCCAGACAACTGGAAAATAGCGAAAACTATCCCAATACCATAGACTTCGAATGAGTTCAGGTCAATATCCATAATGCCATTTCTTTTAAAAGTATTTGAGAAGTTGCTGGTCAAACAAATTAACAGCTTTCTTGAAGAAAATAATAATAGGCAATCTGGTTTTCGACAACAGCAATATTAAAAGTAGTTGAGGATATACTAGAAAAATTGGATGACAGTTATGTGACTTTTCTAACCCTGCTTGACTGTAGTAAGGCCTTTGACACGGTAAACCACGAAATACAATTAACTAAGCTTAGATACTTAAATAATTTTTCTGAGACTGCTCTGAAGTTAATAAAATCATCATGAAATCAGCGAATGGATGTGAATCAAAACTTGTTTCAATCACGCGGGGAGTCCCACAGGGATCAGTGTTAGGGCCACTACTATTTGCCGTTTATGCAAATGACCTTCCCAAATCTTTATTAACGAGTGATGTCCATATGTATGCAGATGACGTCCAAATGTATGTTAGTCGACCGTTAAGTAAAATCTGTGATTGAATTGATATACACAACTGATCATATTAATAGGTACACACCGGAATTTTTTAATTATAGATGGTTTTTTCGTACTTTGAGTGTTGACAACTTTTTAATTTTTGATTTTTTGTTGTTGTCAATGTCTGGCCACACTGTGACAAAGAGTTGAAAGAGGGGCTGCCCCGTATATCAAAGCTTTTCTATAAATTGCGAGTCCACCACACATTTCGCCTGATCATAATAATAGGTACAGTCTCCGTTTCTCACAAGTATCAAGTGAATAATTTTGTAATCAGTGATCTTTTGGTAACTAAAGGTAAATTAAGTATAGCTCCTGTCAATACAGAGAATTAAATAATTATTTTTTCAGAAAAAATGGGTCGAAATTCTCATTGTACTAAAGAAGAAGCTCGATTGGTTCTTAGTCTGAGAAAAGAAGGCAAATCTTTACGAGCCATCGCTAAATTAATGAACAGGTCTCATAATTTTGTTAAAAATGCATTAGAAAGAAAACCAAGGCAGGAAACCCGTGGAAGGCCACAAAAAACAACAGAAACCTTTGATCACTACATAGTAACTTTGAGCGAAAAGGACCTATTTAAGTCATCGAAGGCTATTGCAGCCGAAATTGGGAATTCAGTTAGTGCTCCAACTATCCAAAGACGACTACAAGATGCCAACCTACCAGAAAGAATTGCCAGAAAAGTCCCACTTATGCGGAAAAAAAAATATCACCATGAGGCAAACTTTTGCAAGGGACCACAAAGACTGGGTAGTATGCACCGGGGAGATGGAGAAATGAAGAAACATATTATGGAGCGATTAAACCAAGATTAACTTGTTTGGGAATGACTGTGAAAGGAATGTTCGACGCCCTAATGGAAAGGAATTCCATCCACGGTTTACAAAAAAAACAGTCAAACATGGAGGTGGCAATATAATGGTATGGGGTTGCTTCTCCTGGTACGGTGTAGGTCCAATTTATCAGACTACGAACAAAATGAATGCTGAAGAGAACAAATCCATATTGGAAACAGTTATGGTACCGTTTGCTGAGGAAAATATGCCATTACGTTGGGTATTTCAGCAAGAAAATGATCCTAAACACACATCAAGGCTGTTATCTAAATTTTTCGAGGACCAAAAAGTTGACGCTCTGACGAAACTTAAAAAAGAACAAAAATTATGGGAATGTGTCCAAAAACTGTGGTATGAGACACCAGTTGGGACCTGCCAGGCTCTTATTAAAAGTATCCCAAAAAGAATAGCAGTAGTGGCCAAAAATAGAGGTGGATACACTGGATACTAAGTTAGGAAATACTAATTTACCTAAAAAAAGAACACAATATGGAAATTAAAATTTTTTTTCTTACCAACACATGAAGAGTACCTATTATTATGATCACACTGAAAACGTATCTGAAACACAAAATGATATCTTTTATGTTATATTATTATTCTATGTTACAACTAAGTTTATTTTATTAAAAACAAATAGTTTAAGAACCAATGAGAACAAATTTTAAGTTTGAAACAATGAATAAAACTGTTTTCTGTTACCTTAAAGTCAGAGTTGATGTGTGTACCTATTAATATGATCAGGTGTGAAGTCAGAGTTGATGTGTGTACCTATTAATATGATCAGGTGTGTATGTAATTCTGATCTGTCACGTGTTTCTTAAGAATGGACAGTCTATAAACCCGAGAAAATCAAAATCTATTGTTATCTATAAACGAAAGATCATTACAGAAAACTTGCAAAAACTTAAGATAGATAATCAGAACATTCAATATGTAGAAAGAGCCGAAAACTTGGGACTGACTTTTAATAATACTCTAACATGGAATGATCAAATTATAAAAACCGCTGGAAAAATGTATGATCTGTTGAGGCAGCTAAATTACACAAAAACACTTCTGCCTACCAAATTTAGGTATCTAATCGCAAAAGCTTTCCTAATTCCAATACTGACATATGGAATAGAAATATTTGCCAGCAGTGATATGACTAGTCAGAACAGAAGAAAAGTAGCTTGATTCGCTAAATTTTGTGTCGTCAAGACGAACAAGCAACTTGGTATCCTTAAGATGCAGCCTGGAGAGCTGTAAAAAACCATTTTATTATTATGCTATTCAGCTCTGCAATAACCTACCTCATTCTCTTTAAACAATTACAAGCACACACAAATTTACTAATAGTTTAATGGAATATTTTAAAAATAATAGTAATATATAATTAAACTTTTCAATATAAAAACAAAACAAAAAACAAAAATTATTTATGTTAAAATTAGGGATTTATATGTTTAATGTTAAGTAATTTTAAATCAGTTTTTTATTATTCTATAAAGAAATTGTCCATTTGTGAAATTAATTTGAGTGAAATTTACTGTTGTGAATAGTACATTAACTTAAGAACTCCTTGTAGCATTAGGAAGAAGAAAATAAATAAAATAAATCTAAATCTAAATAATATTCTAAATATCTCTACATATGATTAGAAAAAAGCAAGTGATAGGCCCTTTTATCTTTAAAATGTGTAATTTAGTTGGGTCTCTTTTAGTGACATCGATGATCGAATGTTGTCAGTAATTGTTTTATTATGTGAAAACTTTGGTAAGCATAAAAATCGTGGAAATAGCTTTCGTTATTTTCTGAACTTGGGATGAAGAATAAAAGAAACATTGCTAACTATGGATGGCTAATATCAAACTTCTTTCTAGAATTTAGTATAAAAATTCATTATACATTCTGAAATTAATTCTTTAATTTGGTAGAACTGAACCGAAATTTTGGGTTTGGAACAGGTTTATCATTTTTTTAACCTTTGGCTTGGCTTAAGGTTCGGTTCCCAGTTTAAGAAAGTCGGAATTTAGTGTTTAAATCAGTTCGATTCATAAGCGGCTTGCAGTCCTGATTATAATTTCTTAAGTTTAAGGGGAGAAATGCTGTTTGTCATGGCCCATTTTAAGAGTAAATCTTTAATGAAACTCGAAAAAAATGTATTTTGTATTATGCAGCCCTATTGCCATCTTCTTTCACTAACTCAACCAAACAAGTACGGAAATTTAATTTAAATGCCTTAATTTTTCGCCATGACTTTGTTTTTTTTGTAGAGTGTGCTTAGAGGATGCAGACTGAAGTGTCCAACCACATCAAATTTGTCGTCCTTTAAATAGCTCAACAGTTCCTCGAGTCAAAAAATCACACTTTTGCTCATCGCTTAAAACAATTTCTGCCATTTCTCAATTAATTTATTTTTCTGTGAAAAAAATAGTAGAAAATTGCAAGAAGAGCCCACAGTGGCGTAGCGTGTGGTTCTGCCAACCGAAGACGAATTTATCTTGGTAAATTAAAAAGTCTTAAACAAGCATAATGAGGATTCTATAAATCATTTGGTGCTTAGTTTTCTCGCTTTTTTAAAGTCATATTTAAAAACATTTTACCGAAGTACACTAACAACATTGAACACGAATTCAGAACTTGGCAAACTCATTGCGTTGGGGTTTTCTGCGTATACAAAAACTGGGAAACAACACTAAACAACCTTCTGATAAGTCAGTTTAGTTGCCTTCCATTCTACCCCCAAAATAGACTTGTCCATATGTAGGAACAAAAAAAGGAAATCCAATAACCAGACGCAACATTAAGCAGGACAAAGCTGCCGGCATTAGCGTGACATTATCCGAAACTGAAACCAAAAAAGGAAAAAAAAAATTAGGAATAGAAGCTACAAGAAACGACAGAAACGCGTGTTAGCATCGAGGGTAGAAAGCCAAGGACTTTCGTGTCTTTCCTGTGTGTGTGTGTGTGTGTGTGTGTAAAGCAAGGAAAATTTAGTGAAACTTGAAAGCAAATCCTGCAGCTTGCAACTTAATTTCATGCCATGCGGCTGCCGCGTTGCATGCGGCAACTTCATTCGGGCAATTTGCTACACGACAGCTTGCCTGCCACGTACTGCGTTCGCCACCGCCCCCGTCCCCGCCCTCACCACCTCCACGCCTTTCTAGCGTCCAGCAAGGACTTCAAGAGCACAACGAAATTAAAAGGAATTACATTCAATTTGTTGACATTTTTGCGGATGCGAGTTGCACTTTTTTTGTTTCTGCTCCCCTTTGGGGCTGCTGCTTAGCTGACTTTCCCCGTAATGACAAAAACATTTTGTTGCAAGGCCACATGCAAATGAGCAACAACAAAAGCCCCGGCAAAGTCCTTTCACAAATGTAGTCATTGCAAGCAGCGAGGGGGACGATTTTTTTTTTTACATTTTATCGCAGATTTTCGCATCGAAGACGCCCGTTGCATACAGAGCGGAGCACGAGCAAACGAAGATGGAGAAATCCATGTGAATACGGAAATTTCTTGCTATTAAAATGGAAGTTGCGACAGCTACGCTTAAATATTTCTGCTTAAATTTCTCTTTCTTTGACATTTTCTCACACATGTCAGGCGTTTGTAGCGCGTGAAAAAATTGCGCGACGACGAACAGGAAAAAAAGTTTCATTTAATCTCTCATATGAAAATATAACTTGTCCTGATCCGCTTGCTACTGCTCTGCCCGTGTTCCACCCACGGTCCCAAGGCCGCAGGTGAAAATTTTCGTTGCTTTCTACAGCTCGTGCATTTTGATGACTGATTTAGGTGGTCTGACATTGTTGGCAAGCCAGACATGTTTTGACAGTTAATAAAAGTTCATTTACATAGACGCAACACAAGATGAAATCACAATTAAATTATAGCCCCTAGGGGGGAACAGGCTCAAAGATTGTTGTGGTCATAATTGGAAACTGGAGTCTGAAGTCTGCCAAACCTGATGTCGTACTGGATCTCTACTATCCTAATGAAGGTGCGAGTGATGAAAAAAGCATCATTATAAAATCCAAAAAAACTGTAATTATAATTGAACTTAGAACAAAGATACTTGAATCAAATTCTTTTCGTACCGTATGGTGAGCGGGAAAATGTAAGAAATGTCGTTTTCCAAGTAGAAATTTCTTGGATTGGGTGCGAAATATATTTACAATGTAGTTGCCTAAAAAGTATGTCACGGAATATGCGAATGATTAGGAAAATCGCATGTAAAATTTTGATCAAGGTTCAGTCCAGGTTTTTAAGCCCTGTACTTATTGAACCTAAGGTTTTGGTTCGAGTCTGAGTTCATAGATTGTTACACAGTTGATCGATTTATGCCTCTACTTTCGGTTAAAATTTAGATAATTTTTTTGATTAGGAGTAGCCGAAAGGACCATATGCTTTATTGATATCATTTATAGGACCACTAAAAGGCTTTCCAAAGTGTTAGGTCTTAAGTGTATAGATGAGATGAACGAAGTCGAAAAGAAAGAACATTTAACACATTTGTCCTCACAAAAGTTGAGAATATTTCGTTCTTGTTTTGTGTTGACGGCAATTTTATTCTTGAACAGGTTTATTCCCTCTGTGTACAATGTACATAAATGTACGAGATTTGCTTTCCCCTTTTCCACTTTGACTAAGTTTAATTTTCATGTCGAAATCGCAATATGGATTGGATTTCTAAAACTCATCTGTAATTATCATTTCAACCGATTGTTTAATTATTATCATCTGTGTGACGTAGAGACCTGCTCTGGTAAATAAAAATTTAACATGTTTGGCATCTCCGAGTATGAGTAAAAATTAATCGATTACCTAGCTGTCATATTGGTATCGTAGGCATCGTAATCGTTGTGAGGGTGCAAGCAAATATTCATGTCCAGCATACCTATTATTTTAGCCTAAATTGTTGATTACTTAGAACATGAGATGTACTAACTTTGCTGGACGGCACTGTTAGCGCACTGCTTTCTTATGTTGGTGTTTTTGCAAATCTAGGTGGATTTGCTGCATTTGCTTTGCTCATGTTCAATGCTAACCATCTAGATGAATTTCGTAGCAATCTACTTCACCCTCATTGATTTCAAATCCATGTACATTCTTATGCAAATTAAGTATTTTTATGTATCCGCGCATATGGTCACACTGAAAAATATTTGAAAACAAAAAACAACTGCTGCTAAAAACAGTAAAGTCTGAATTGTTATTAACTAAAACAAAAATGGAAAATATTGGATGTAACTTTAATATACAAGAACAACTGCAGACATTGCTGAAATTACAGATGCACATTCTGATTCCCTAGTTCATTGCTAAAGCTAAGTTTACACATCAAAATAATTTGACTAAATTTTGATAAAAATAGCCATGATTCCAGATTTTACAGGATTAAAAACTTAAACTATGGTTCCTGGCAATAAATACGCAAATAATTTGATCAAATATGGCCGGAAAGTTTCACAATTTGGCCTGTATAGCCCAATTTTCATGAAAATTTGTCCAAATTATTTGCCTGTGTGAACATAGCTTTCGACCTACTGCTTAATCTCCCATCATAGTAACAAGTCGTTTCAAAAGAAAAACCTTTTCGTTCTCTGGAAAATTCTTGTTTTAATTTTTAAAATTGGCGCGCAATAAAAAAAACAATACTGTGCCGAGTACAAAGGTGCTGCCAACCTAGTGTGGCACCTCCTGGTGTGACCGTGTCTCAAATGCCCGAATTTATAATCAACCTACATGAGACAACCAATTGCACAAAAAACCATCTAGTTGCAAAATCTATATGGATTTCGATTTGAGCAAAAACATTAACATGAGAAAACGGCCCTTAATATTTATATTTGCAAAATCAGTTTTTTTTCCCCTATCGGACTTGGTCATACTGGTATCAACTTGTCA